>JADRCD010146829.1:12252-17252 GCA_019843815.1 Montemys delectorum | reverse complement strand
TAATAACTGATTAATTCGACATTAATAATTACAGGGTATAGTTAGGATATGTGTGTCCAAACACACACACACGCACACACACACATATATACATATATATGAGAAAATGCCAAGAATTTTTGAAGAATATTGGGAGGAGTATATTGGGCTAGTTAGGAGGGAAGAAAGAAGAGGAAAAGTATTGTAGATTCCAGTCTCAAAAATGAACAAGGCAAAGCAGAATAGTTACAGTATGCAATTAGAAGAACTGACATGAGTTAAAAAAAAAAATGCCTAGCACTGTGCCTCCAAGCTGAAAATGGGGTACTGACACTATTAACAGACAAAAGCTTGCTAGGTCCATCAGGGCCTTGGTGGGGACAGAATGAAATGGCTCCTGCCTCTGGGACAGGGCCAGCAGTCACGGACTTCCACAAGTGTCGATGGCTGCTATGGGCATAAGGTTTGTTTGTATAATACTGGATATGTCCTCCCTGTTAACATTAATAATAATAATCAGAGATAGCACAAGTCCAGGAGGCAAAGGTATGGCTGATGTCTTAGCAAAATGGTAAATGCCAGGACCTTCAGAGCAACCCTTAAGGCTGTGGAAAAGAACTCTAAAAACATGAGTTCGAAAATAAATAATTTCTCAACTGTGCAAAAAAATAAGGATACAATATGAATTATATGAGGGTCTTCAAGAAGCTAAAGGAACAAAAGCAGCTGCACTGTGAGCTAACTCACCAAAGAATGATATCCCAGACTCAAGTGTATGTAAAAGCAAAGAGTGTTTATTCAGCTGAAGTTCATGCATGCAGGGAATGCATTCAGGAATGGAGACTTCTACTGGACTCAAATACCCAGCTTTATTGTTAGCTCAAGGAACTCCAGGAACGGGGTCTGCGCCCCTTTACCTTGATTGGTTAGCTCTATCACTAGGGTTCTGACTGATTCTACAACTGGTTAGGGCTCTAGAAATCTCCCAGAGGAGTGGGCACCTACTCATTCTAGCTATCTATTCTTAATTCAGGCCAGATAACAAGGTTGGCTGACCACATGTTCATGGATCTGGCTTCTCATATCTGGGAAACAGAAACTTAGACACAATCTCCCAAACATCCAGTTTGCAGCTTGTCATAGAGTCAGTCTGGCTCTAGCCAACTCAGTTCTCTCAAAATAAATCTGGAAAGCTGTCTTGAGCAGAACATAGTCTGCCAGCTTGGACTCACAATTTGACTTTGAATCCTTGTATGCATGGCTCCTTGACACCCCTCCTCTCAGAGCCCTTTCCAAGCCCAGATTGGACCTTAGCATAAGATAGTGTGATAAATGCAAATGCCCCCGGGAACTCAAAATTAAATTTATTTGAATTGGTTTTTAGCATTCAGGAAAGCTGAAGATGCTTAGTAAACTCTCTAGCATGATTGTTTTTAAGGAAAACTAACTGAAGAGAAAAAAATTGTTTAGCTCCTCATAATCACAAAGCTACTAACAGATTCACATAGAACAGGGGAGTCTTAGAGTTTACCATTTAAAACTCTTTCCACATAAGAAAAAGGTGTGTGACCCTGAGCATATTGGTGTTTAAATAGATATGGGAGAAACACACATGTTGTGTAAAGTATTATCCAAGATTGGAACAATCCAGAAGGCTCCTTAAGCAGGAAGATAAGCAACTCAATTAGCTTCAGGAAATCCCTGAAACTGAACAAATTTACTATGCCACTCTCTACCAGAGTAAGAAGAGCCAAGAATTTCAGACAAGCAAAGCTGAAAAGAATACTCTAAAACCAGATCAATGCCTGTGAGAAACAGAAACCACTGAGCTGCTGGAAGAGGTTTAGACCAGAGACATTTGGAAAAGTCACAGTCCAATCTCTTGAGCTACATGTAGGCTGTACAGTGTGTTCCAGGTTTTCCAGGTTTTATGAATTTTCACCCATGCTGGGGTACATATTTGAGTCTTTGAGTTATTCATGCTTCTGCAAATAATCTTTCACCCACACCCTGGAAGTATTCCCAATGAAACTCATTGGTTCACCAGACTGACCTTTGGTGGTATTTGTACTTCTATTTGTTGTGGGATTCCTATCTATGTTGAGTAGCAATTCGTATTGCATCTCCCCAGAAAAAAGTTTGTTACACAAAACATCAACTATTTACTGATCATGAGTTTTTTATTTTAAAACATTTTTAGTATATACATAATTTACCATTCATTAAAAATGATTAATTTTGCATACTAATTAGGTATATATGCTCATTCATTTTTATATGAAGAGTTAAATCTTAGCACATACTCCAGGATATGGACCATCTTGTATATTTTTCAGAGTTCAATGTTGATTTTAGAACTATCAATGCTGAGAACATTGTACAATGTAAATACACAGTACAGAGTGTCAGTACTATGTTTAGGGTCATTTCAGAAATTGCTGGAATAGTTTCCTAATCACAAGCCAGAATTAATTTAATATTTTATCTAAAACTCAGGTCATCAATTTAAAGAGCAAATTTTAAAACCAGTTATTCAACCAAAAAGATAAACCAATTTGATACACACCAAGTATTATTAAAAGTTCTTATTTTCTGTATTTAACTGTGATGTTTCTGTAAGAGCAGAAGACTTAGTTAAATTTATTAATTTATGCTTGTTTATGTGAATACATCCATGTGTGGAAGTCATGGGACAATTTACGTGAGTTGGTTCTCTCCTTCTACCATGTGGGTTCAGGTAATTGAACTCAAGTTGAGCTCAGGTTATTAGGCTTGAGAGAAAGTGTGTTTGATTACTGAGCCTCCTCATGGGCTCATACTTATACAGCAAATTAATAATGTATAACAGTTTCAGATCTAACCAGAAATATTTCAGGAAGGTTTATTGGTGGTGTCAGAATGCATAATACAAAGTGTATGTTGTGAGTTCAGATCCAAGGCTTCTTTGAAGTTGCATGATACAATGCAGTCAAGTCAACCAGAAATAACCCATTTTATCATGCATTTGGTATTGTGTTTTTGTCGTTGCACATTCAAAAACATGAGCTAGAGCCTAGATTAGGAGGACATACTGTTCTTGCGTAGGAGTTGTGCCTTCTGGCATCCTTGTGGGTCAACTCACAACCACCTGCAATTCCAGCCCGAAGAAATTGGTTCCCTTTTGGCTTTCCCAAGCACTTTCACTAATGTGCACAAACCCACACACAGATATTGTTGTGTGATAGACTGTTTCTGGGGACACCCCCCACCCACAGAGACATTTATTAATCACATAAAGAGAACCCTGGAAAAACCAAGGTAAAAAAGGGACCAATACCCAACTTAATGAACCAATACATATATTTTTTTAATTGAGGTTGCTAATAGGAGTTTGAGTAAGGGATTACTTATGCCTTACAAAGAACAGGGATAACTCAAAAGCAGCTGCATAATCAGAAAGCCCAACCCAATATAGGCGAAAACTCCCTCAAAACTACAATACTGGAGTCTACTTCCAAGCCTGGAGGTACCTCTAAAGTTAAAATACCAGAGAATATCTCTGTTATTTGGTCAATTAGAGTTTCTACTGTAGCAACTGATACAACAACTGTTTACTTCTTATACAGTTGGGGGACAGTGCTAGAGAATCCGCCATACTTAGTGGTTCCTCTTCTCCCCTTGAGCAAACGTTTCAATTTGGAGGTAATGTTACCAGTTGGAGTAATATGCCATAAAGATACATACAAATATACATAATTTAAAATAAAATATTTTTTAAAAAAGAAACTAGGTTAAAAGCCATGGATAGTTGGGCCAGAAAGTGAGTCCGTTCAGGGACACTGAGAAAGGACGTTGCATGAATTACAAATATGGCAGGACCACTTCCTTTATAAAAGACAGAGAGTGCTGTCTTATACTAATCACACGGTGATATTTGCCTTTTCAAATGTTGTAATGCATTATTTATAAGTAGGTTGAAATTTTAAGGTATGAGTACACAGTAAGATCCAGGTGATTAGTTTTTTTTTTTTCCAGAACAAACAAGGAAATAATAATTCCTTTCTGAGAAACTTATGTAAATGAAGGATTTCATTTAACAGAAACAAATTATTCCCTTGATTTAAAAAAATACATATTTCTTTAGCATTAAGGTAATGGAACTATTCTTTAAGAGTGGAAATTGCCTAAAAGACACCATTCATTTTTTAATTTAGGAGATTTTTCTTCTTTTTGCTTTTTTCCAGAGTTTTTTAGAAAGTTTATTTGTGTGTTAAAACATAAACCAAAGCCAGAGTTCTTTGGAAATCCACTGTGAGAAATGCTTTTCTAGGCTCTACATCTACTTTCCCATTGCCTCTCAACTGAGTGCATTCAGTAGCTGCCAAATATGCTTAGTTTGTTATGTGAGTCCTGTTCCCATGGTGTCTTAGACTCCTCTGGCTCCCACAATTCTTTCTCCTCATCTTCCATGGGGTTCCCTTGATTCTGATTAGTGTTGGGCTACAAGTTTCTGCATTTGCTCCTATCAGTTGCTGGATGATGCTGGATAATAACTCTCTGATGATAGTTGGACTAGGCACTAATCTATGAGTATAGCAGATTATCATTAGGAATCATCTCATTAACTGTTTTTCTCATCTTGCTAGGTTTTATCATACATTTCTGGGCAGTCCAGCCTCTGATTCCTGACCATTCCGGCAAGGTTAGGAGTGGGCTCCCTCTAATGGTATGGACCTCAAGTTGGACCAGTCATTGGTTGGCTAATTCTACAAGTTCTGTACCACTGTCACACCAGTGCATCTTCCCCACGGGAGAGATTGTATGTCAAAGGATTTGTGAACTGAACTGATGTTCCAGTTTTGTTTTGGATATTAGTCCTCTGTCAGATGTGGAGTTAGTGAAGATCTTTTCCCATTTGGTATGCTGCCAATTTGTCCTGTTGACGGTGTCCTTTGCCTTAGAGAAGAGTTTCAGTTTCATGTGGTTCCATTTCCGTCTTTCTTTCTTTCTTTCTTTCTTTCTTTCTTTCTTTCTTTCTTTCT
>JADRCD010146829.1:0-12242 GCA_019843815.1 Montemys delectorum | reverse complement strand
TTCTTTCTTTCTTTCTTTCTTTCTTTCTTTCTTTCTTTCTTTCTTTCCTTCCTTCCTTCCTTCTTTCTTTCTTTCTTTCTTTCTTTCTTCCTTTCTTTTTCTTCCTTTCTTTCTTTCTTTTTTTTTTTAGATATTTTCTTTATTTACATTTCAAATGTTATCCCTTTTCCTGGTTTCCCCTTTTAAACCTCCTATCCTATCGCACCTCCTGAGCTGCTATTGGTGTTCTGTTAAGAAAGTTATCTCCTGTGCCAATGAGTTCAAGGATGTATTCTCACTTTCTCTTATATCAGATTGAGTGTTTCTGGTTTTATGTTAAGGTCTTTGATTCACTTGAACTTGAGTTTTGTGCAGGGTTATAAATATGGATGTATTTGCATTCTCCTACGTGTAGGTATCCAGTTAGACCAGCACCATTTGTTGAAAATGCTTTAGTTTTCCGTTCTATACTTTTGAGTTCTTTATCAAAAAACAAGTGTCCAGGAGTATGTGAATTTATGTCAGGGTCTTCAATTCAATTCCATTGGCCAGCCTATCTCTTTTTATGCCAATGTCATATTGTTTTTATTACTATAGCTCTGTAATGGTTTTGAAATCAGAGATGATGATGCCTCTAGAAGTTCTTTTATAGTACAGGATTGTTTTAGCTATCCTGTGTTTTTTATTTTTTATTTTTAACTTGTATGTATGTATGTATGTATATATGTATGTATATATGTATGTATGTATGTATGCATGTATGTATGTATTTAAAATTCCAGATTTTATTCCCCTCCAGGCCCACCCTCTGACTGTTCCATATCCCGTACCTCCTTCCTACACCCTGTCTCTACAAGGATGTCCAACCCTCATCCCCCAACCCCACCTGACCTCTAAACTCCCTGGAGCCTCCAGTCTCTTGAGAGTTAGGTGTATCTTCTCTAACTAAACCCAGACCCAGCAGTCCTCTGTTGTATGTGTATTGGGGGCCTCACATCTGCTGGTGTGTGCTGCCTGATTGGTGGTCAAGTGACTGACAGAACTCGAGGGTCCTAGTTAATTGAGACTGCTGGTCCTCCTACAGGGTCGCCCTCCTCCTCAGCTTCTACCAGCTTTCCCCTAATTCAGTCACAGGGGTCAGCAACTCTTGTCCATTGGTTGGGTGCAAATATCTGCATCTGACTCTTTCAGCTGCTTCTTGGGTCTTGCAGAGAGCAGTCATGCTAAGTCTCATTTTGTGAGTGCTCCATAGCCTCAGTAATAGTGTCAGGCCTTGGGGCCTCCCCTTGAACTGGATCCTACTTTCAGTCTGTCACTGGACCTTCTTTTCCTCAGGTTCCTTTCCATTTCCATCCCTGCAGTTCTTTCAGAGAGGAATAATTATGGGTCAGAGTTTTCACTGTGGGATGGCAACCCCATTCCTCACTCGATGCCCTGTCTTTCTGCTGGAGGTGGGCTCTGCAAGTTCTCTTTCCCCAATGTAGGGCATTTCATCTAAAGACCCTCCCTTTGAGTCCTGAGAGTCTCTTACCTCCCAGGTCTCTGGTACATTCTGGAGGATCCCCCCCAACCTTCTACCTGTTGCAACCTATGAGGTTTCCTGTTTCCATTCTTTCTGCTGGACCTCAGGGCTTCAGTCCTTTCCCCCCACTCAATACCAGATCATGTTCCCATCTCACCCCCTATTCCCTTGTGATTGCTTTCTTCTCCCTCTCAAGTGGGACTGAGGCATCCTCACTTGGGCCCTTTAGCTTGTTGACCTTTTTGAGTTCTGTAGACTGTATCATGGGTATTCTGTATTTTTTTTTTTTTGTCTAATACCCACTTATTAGTGAGTATATACTATGTATGTCCTTTTGAGTCTGAGTTACCTCACTCAGGATGATATTTTCTAGTTCCTCCCATTTGCCTGAAAAAACTCAGGATGTTCTCATTCCTAATAGCTGAGTAGTAGTCCATTGTGTGAATGAACCACATTTTCTGTATCCATTCTTCCATTGTGTTTCCAGCTTCTGACAATCACAAACAAGGCTGCTATGAACATAGTGGAGCATGTGCTCTTGTGGCATGGTGGGGCATCTTTTGGGTGTATTCCCAAGAGTGGTATAGCTGGGTCTTCAGGTAGGTCTATTTCCAATTTTCTGAGGAACCTTTTGATTATTTTCCTATATCAACGTGAGAATTGTTTTTTCAAGTCTGTAAAGAATTTCGTTTGAATTTTGATGGGGATTGTTTTGAAACTGTAGACTGCTTTGGTAAGATGCCTAGTTTTACTATGTTAATCCTACTGATCCATGAGCATCTTTCCATCTTCTGATATCTTCTTTAGTTTCTTTTAAGTTTTTTTTGACAGTACTTCAAATCTTTGTCATATAGATCTCTCACTTACTTGGTTAGAATTACCCCACAATAATTTATATTATTTGTGGCTATTGTAAAGGGTGCTTTTCCCCTGATCTCTTTCCCAATGCATTTGTCATTTATATATAGGAGGGCTACTGATTTTTTTTATTTAGTTAATTTGTATCCAGCCACTTTTCTGAAGGTTTTTTATCAGCTGTGGACATCCCCTGGTAGAATTTTTGAGGTCATTTATGTATACTATCATATCATTTGTGAATAATGTTGTAGTAAATATTTGCTCTAAATCAGGGGTTTCTGTCCTGCTGTAGATCATTCAGTTCCCAGTTAAAAGACACACAACCTTTATATTATAATAAGCCTTAATCAGCACTAGAGCTGGGCAGATATCTATGCTATTAAAATCCACTTCCCTATCAACAACCCAAGTTATAATTTGCCACTTACATCTGGGTAGCATTTAACTCCAAGTGGCTAGCCCCCATGGTTACTTTTTCATGATTTACCTACCCACCTCTCCCCTTGTGGTCTCTCCCCAGACCCCAAGCTTGAAAACCCCAAACCCCACTTATCTCAATTCCTTAATTGTCTTGTTGTTTGTGGTATGCAAGTTGGAGGTCCAGCTGTGGTTCCATGTTCTCTGTTTCATCCCTCTCAGGGTGTCTAGATGCTGCTGCACACCAGGCTGAAAGGATGAAGCAGAGCCCAGAACAGGTGAGATCTGCTTGATCTGGGAGTGAATGCTAAGGGCAAGGGGGTGGGAGGCTTCTCCTAGGATCTTTATGAAATGACTCATAAAGAGACAATCTTAGCTTGTGCACATGCTTTCATTCTCAGTGGGCTTGTAGACATATACTTTACTCAGAGTGACCAGGTGTATATATATATATACACCTAGGAGAGTGGTGAGAGGTTTTTCTTTCAGTGAAGTTTCACTGGCTGAGGCTTAAGGTAATGGGGATACTTCATTTGCAAGGAGAGGCATTACAGAATTTGAACCTGTAATTTCATGACATTTCCCAGGTAGTGTGGGATGGGCTCTCCTGTACTGATTGATGTTGGTTGTAGGTGTTCCAGTAAAGAGAGAAGCTCACCGATATGCTAATGCTTCATTTTCAGAAGGAGAAGAGGGTTTCAGCCTTCTTGGAAAAGACTGACACCCAGCTAGCTCACTCCAGTTACGTTATTCAAACATTATACAAGGTTAGTTGGGGCTAAGAAAGTTCTAGCTACCAATGTTATTTTGGCCTTGCTATCCATGAGAGGGAACCAAGGTTGGTGTAGTTGTACACTCTCATGTGGCACCAAGTGCAGATTCTCTAGAGATAAAACATTTCTTCAAGGTTCAATCAATCGTAAAACAATTTCTTAGCATCTACTGATTGGCCCAAACATAGCAAATACCTTGCTGAAATATTTCACTTAAAGCCAGATGTAAAGGCTTTACTATACATTTCACTTGGAGCCACACATAAAGGCTTTACTATACATATTACTACACCCCAGATCAGGCTTAAAAGAGGAAGCCTCCCTAAGAAAAAGGAGTCCTCCATTTTGTACTAAGCTCAGGAAAGCTGTCCTAACATGGTAGACTACAGACTTATTAGTGAGGTGTAACAGTTCCTCTAGCTAGAACTTCAAGTACTATATTGCCTAAATATCCAGAGTGTAGGCAAATTTTTCTTATTCCTGAATATAGTGGAGTTGCTTTGAGTTTCTCTATATTTAATTTGATGTTGGCTATAAGCTTTCTGTATATTTCCTCTATTGTATTTAAGTATGCCCCTTGTAATCCTGATCTCATCATGACTGTTACCTTGATGGGGTGTTGGATTTTGTCAAAGGCTTTTTCAGCATCAAATGAGATGAACATGGGGCTTATTTTTTCTTTCAGTTTGATTGTATGGTATATTACATTGATAGATTTTCATATGTTGAATCATCCCTGCATCTCTTGGATGAAGCCTACTTGATCATAGTGGATGATCTTTTCAATGTGTTCTTTGATTTGATTTGCAAGTATTTACTTTTCAGTTTTTTCATTGATTATTTGTTATTTACATTTCAAATGTTATTCCTTTTCCCAGTTCCTCTCCCCTGGAAACCCACTGTCCCATTTCCCCTCCTGGTTCCATGAGGGTGTTCCCCCACCTACCACCCACTCCTGCCTCTCCGCCCTCGAATTCCCCTACACTGGGGCATCAAGCCTTCACAGGATCAAGGAAGGACCTCTTTTCACATTGATGCTCAACAAAGCCTTCGACTGCTACATAAGCAGCTGTGGTCTGGGTGTTTTCCTGGGTTTCTGTTTTATCTTTGATCTTCTGGTCTTTGTGGGTTTTATTTCTGGTGACCAGTGTCATCACTGGTATAGCCAGAAAGTCTTTTTTAGGAGTTGGGGCCAGACTTCTGGCAGCTATCATGCTCTTTGCTCTAGCAGAAGGTCTCTGTTCTTTTGAATGACATGGTCTACACTTGAGTAGTGGATATCTACCAGAGGAGGGAGTAGGGACACAATGTTGAAGACAGGTAGTGGAGTAGAAACAGTGTCTAGTGGGTGAGTCTTTGGGATCTAAACTAAGAGGTTTCCTAGGACATGTAGAACTTTTAACTGTCAGACATCATCTTTTGAATTTGTCATATGATGACTTGACAGAGACTCTTGAAGAGTCTTCATTATTTGGTTACCTTTTATAGTTTTCTCTTCTCTCCCCTCTCCATAGCGGACCTGATCATACTGCTTACCTATTTCCTCCCCTTTTATACTATGACTGCCATCTTCAAAAGACTAATATCACCCCAGTAATCTGTAACCACCCTTCTATGAAATAAGGGATGCAAAGCTAAAACCTCATTGATTTTTTTATTTTAATTTAATAAAACTAATAATTTAAATCCTACCCTAATAAAATTAATTATTTAAATAATTTAAATATGTACCAACAAACATATATACACTTGATATCTACTAGCTTTTTTATTGTATTAGGAATTAGCTAATTTTAAAAAAGGCAATAACAACTCTCTAAAGATTTATTACTCTCCTTCTCTCCTAAACAAAGCTGCAAAGATGTTTTGTAGAATGCAGGAACCCCATTGAATTCTGTGTACAGTGAATTTCCAAGCCCAATAGTCTTGAAGCATCTCTTATGAGTATGCCTATGGTTACCTCTGTGTAAGATGAGGAAAAGAAAATGATGCCACCAGTCTCGAAGTATAAAGAGTTCTGAGAAGAATGTCTTGATGGTTGTATGCTATTGTAAAAGGAGAAGGCAAACTCCAGGGTGTGAGTTATAACAGCAGGTGGGTCTCTTATCTGTTCTGACCGGTGTGTCCTGTACTAGTTGGGTATAGGCATGGTGGCTGGGGAGGAGGTGGGTACAGGGCATGCCCAAGTCAGTATTGAGTATTTTCTTTTAAATGTAGAGGTCAGGCTTGTGACTTTTCCAGATTACGTTAAGTGGTTGAGTTATTATCCTACCCTTGTTTTTTCTTAAGCTATCAGGAGTTTTGAAAGGAAAATATACACTTATTTTGCAGCAGTCTGAAAGAATGTGAGTCTTCAGAAGATCTGCCAGGTAAACAAGAAGACGTCAGATCATTGTGAAAGAGCAGTGTGAAGATTGATGGAGAATGGAGTGCTGTGTGCAAACCCTCCCAATTCAGACTGTACTCCAACCTGAACATGGTACTCTAAAATATCCACATTATAATTCAAAAAGGTGAAAATCACACAGGTATCTGTTATCAGGCTCATTTCAGGAGTGCCCGTGCCAGACAAGTGTCTACGAGTGTTGATTCTGAGGAACCTGGGAATTGATTTGGCTTCCTTGCCTTTCTTGTCTACAAAACCTCCAAGACAGCTCCTAGTTGTTTTGAGTTTTTAAAAGCCTTGGTTGCTGTGTTTAACAATATGCTAAAGGTAAGACATGTTTGACAGGCCCATCCAGAGATTATTCTGTGAAACTGCTTTGTTATTCAATATCAGTGGATATGAATCAGAAGCTTTTAGCCCATGGTCAAAACTTGGAACTCTGTAAAAATATTCTTAACATTTGTAAGGAATAATAAATATTTTATGCAACAAAAGACCATTCATACGCTCCAGACTTCTTGAGCTCTCAGGAAGACGAAAGGTTCAAAGGACTCTAAACAAGAAAACTAGGACATAGATACAAAGTAGCAAAGCGTCGTTTGCTGGTATTTATTGAGCAGGAAGCTTATTCTTCCACAGTTGCAGTCTTTCTCTTTTAAGTTTATCCTTAACACAATTCAAACTTGACAACCTAAAGTGTTCCTGCTAAGATTAATGCATTATCGTTTTGATATTACCAAGGAGAAACTAAATTAAATGTTCGAACTCAGGGAAATTTCTCTTAACCACAGTATAAAAATTGAACTTTTATTTGGTTGTTATTTTGCAACAAACATATGATAACATTTTCATTGAAGAATTAATTTTAGGATATTAAAGCAAATAGAATTATGTCTGGGTGACACAAACACTGGGTATTCTGGCAACTCAGAGGCACTGAAAGTTGATGCCAAATTAAAAAAACGATGCTGTGGGAATCCTAGCGATAGACAACCCTACCCTTAATCCTCTAACAAGTGTTGACTGTTACAAAAAAACTAGGCTTTGGTTTGTGGAAGTTCCATTCATTGCATTTCTGTCTTGGGTGCCATAACTTGTGCAAAATTATCTGTAGTATCCCTGACAGTCATGGTGTTCTTACAGTTTGTAGAAAATACCAGAAGAAAACAATTCTTGAATGTACCTTCTCACAAGAATCCATACTTATGTTCTCCAACAGTTGAGAGCATTGATAGTAATTTTGAATTATTATTTCTAAATTTTGTGCATTTTATTGTGTGATCTTTGATTATTTTCTAACTGGAATAATGTTTAGTAATGGTATATAACTGTATTAAGATTCAACTTGCCAGGCAGAGACAGTGCACACCTTTTGTCTCAACACTTGGGAGGCAGAGGAAGGCAGATTTCTGAGTTTAAGGCCAGCCTGGTCTACAGAATGAGTTCCAGGACTGCCAGGGCTATGCAGAGAAACCTTGTCTCAAACAAACAAACAAAGAAACAAACAAAAAAAGATTCAAATTAGTTTTTTATATTATAATACACTCTGTTTCTACTTAGAAATTCTATTAACCTAACATCTAACTGCTTCCTAAAGAGAGAAACAAAAATCCATTTAAATGTATCTAACCATAAAGACAGTTTTAAAAAGGTATAGAATTATCAATACTTTTAAATTCACATCACATTTTTAATATTAAACTTTTATCATATTAATAATAGTTCTTGAGATACATGTTCTTTTCCTTTCTCTTCTTAGTGGAAATCTCATTTTTCTGATCCATCACGAGGTTTGTGGATGAAGCATACATAGTACAAGGAAAGTTGGTAAAAAAAAAATTAAATAAAATAAAAATAAAAAGCTGGCAGTGGTGGCACACGCCTTTAATCCCAGCACTTGGGAGGCAGAGGCAGGCAGATTTCTGAGTTTGAGGCCAGTGTGGTCTACAGAGTGAGTTCCAGGACAGCCAGGGCTACACAGAGAAACTCTGTCTCGAAAAATCAAAAAAGAAAAAAAAACTAAATATACTTAATATAAGCCTCATTTAGTACCAGAAAAAAGAAAACTGAAGAACCGAAGAACCAAGGAAACATGAGGATTTTTATGCTAAGTGTGAATCACTTAATGACACTCAGAACTGTATATTCTCATGTGTATTCAAACTACTGCCAGTGTCATAAGGATTGTGTAGATTTCAGGTTGAAGGTCCAAGACATTTTCTTTTATTGTAGTGTTTTTCTTCTTTCCTTACTTCTTCCTTCCTTCCTTCCTTCCTTCCTTCCTTCTTCCCTTTCTTTCTTTCTTTTCTTTCTTTCTTCCTTTCTTTCGTTAAGACTGCTAGGCAAATAAACTCAGAACAACCTACTTAAGGCCTTTCCATCCTCTATCTGCTGAAACTCATAATCCTGACCCTTATCTTAATTTATCCTTGAAGATGTAGATTCTCTCTCTACTCATACTGCTCCAGTGCAATTATTTTGTGATACTTTCCAATACTGGATCCTTTTTTGATTCTTCCTGTTTCATCAATTTGAAAGTCTTAAGCTTTTAAATTATGTAATTTTGGAAGTAAAAATGTCACTTTAATAATCCTAAGTAAAGCTTCTCCTGTCAACCCTCTGCCCACCTTCATAGCCTTGAGCATACTGAGTCATGCAGACCTACAGATCCTAGAATATACAGATATACTGTTCTGGTACAATAGAACCCAAGGATACTCATCAGAGGCCTGTCATACCAGGACCATTGAGGTCAAAACTCACCTCCCAATACCTACTACAACTTGAACATTTAGGAACCAAAATCTTCCAGGTGGCTAAAAACTCTTGAGAGAACACAACAAAAGCCAGGGCAACATGACACTTTTGGAGAACAACCAACCTACTATGGCAAGCGATGGGTATCCTAACACAACGGAAGCACAAGAAAATGACCTTAAATCCAAACTTATAAAGATAATAGATGCATTTATATAGAAAATGAATGAATCCCTTAAAGAAATACAAGAAAATAAAATCAAATATGTTGAGGTCTTTAAAGATGAAACAAATCCATTAATGACAGGAAATACAGTCAAAAGCAGGGAAAGAAAATAAATAAAAGTGTAGAAGACATGAACATAGCAATAGAAGCAATAAAAAAAAATCCACAGTTGAGGGAATCCTAGAGACAGAAAACCTAGGGAAGAGAACAGGAACAACAGATGCAAGCATCACCAACAGATTACAGGAGATGGAAAAGAGAATCTCAGGCATAGAAGATACAATAGAATAAATTGATATATCAGTCAAGAAAAATGTTGAATCTAAAAAATTCCTGACACAAAACATCCAGGAAACCTACCATATTATGAAAAAACCCAACATAATTATAATAGAAATAGAAAAAGGTAAAGAGTCACAGCTCCAAGACCTAGAAAATATTTTCAACAGTCATAGAAGAAAACTTTCCCCACCTAAGGAAAGAGATGCTTATGAACATATAAGAAGTTTATAGAACACCAATCAGATTGGAGCAGAAAAGAAAACCCTCTTACCACTCAATAATTAAATCACAAAATACATAGAACAACAACCAAAAAGTTGTATTAAAGGGAAAAGACCAGATAACATACAAAGGAAGACCGATCAAAATTATACCTGATTTCTCAACAGAGACTCAAAAAGCTAGAAGGGCCTGGATAGTTATCTTGTGACATCTAAAGAAATCACAAATGCCAACCTAGACTACTATTCCTGGCAAAACTCTCAGTCACTCTAGATGAAGAAAACAAGATATTTCAAAGACAAATCCAAATTCAAACAATTTCTATCCATAAATTCAGCCCTTCAGAAAATACTAGAAGGAAAATTCCAACCCAAGGAGAATAACTGCATCCAAGAAAATACAGGAAATAAGTAATTCCATACCAATAAAAAAAGGGAAGAACACATACTCAGACACAGACACAGACACAGACACACACACACACACACACACACACACTCACTAATAGCACAAACATCAAATTTGCAGGAAATAGCTATCACTGGTCATTAACATCTCTCAATATCAATGGGCTGAATTCCCCAATTAAAAAACACAGGCTAACAGAATGGATGTGAAAACAGGATCCATCATTATGCTGCATACAAGAAACATACCTAAGCAATGAAATAAACATTACCTCAGAGTAAAGGGCTGAAAAAAATGTTTTCCAAGCAAATGGACCCAAGAAACAAGCTGGAATAGCCATTCTAATATATAATAAAATAGGCTTTCAACCAAAATTAATCAAAACATACAAGGAAGGACAGTTCATAACATCATCAAAGGAAACATCTACCAAGATGATATCTCAATTTTGTACATCTATGCCCCAAATACAAGGGCATCTATATTTGTAAAAGAAACACTGCAAAGCTTAAATCGCACATTGAACCCCACAAATTAATAATAGAAGACTTCAACACTCCACTTTTACCAATTGGTGAGTCATCCAAACAAAAACTAAACAGAGAAATAATGAAACTAACAGACATTATGCATCAGCTAGATCTAACAGACATCTATAGAATAATTCACCCAAACACAAAAGAATATACCTTTTTCTGAGGACCACATGGACCCTTTTGCAAAACTGACAATATAGTCAGTCAGGAAAGCAAGACTCAACAGATAGAAGAAAATTAAAATAACACCTTGTATCTTATCAGACTACCATGACTTAAAGCTGAACTTCAACAACAACAGAAACACAAGAAAGCCTACATGCTCATGGAAATTGAACAAGTCTCTTCTCAATGATCTCTCAGTCAGGGAAGAATTAAAGAAGGAAGTTAGACTTTCTAGAATTCAATGAAAATGAAGGCACAACATACCCAAATTTATGGTACACAATGAATGCAGGGATATGAGGTCTGTTCATAGTGCTAAGTATCTCCATAAATAAATTAGAAAGTTCTTCTACCAACAATTTAAAAAGTATACCTGAGAGCTGGGAGGCATAGGCCTCAGGAGTTGCAGGGGAGTTGCAGGGGGGCAGGGTCAGGATCCTCTCAGCTTCCAAGCAACAGAGGTGGATCAGCGACCCTCTCTGCCCCCACCCTGCAAGTGGAGAGCCTGCCTCCAGGGAGTGCTTAATCTAGGGACAGCAGAGAGATCTGCCATTTTCTCTCCAGTGACTTTCTAAGGCAGGACCAGCCAGGAGGCACAGGCCTCAGGAGTCACAGGGGAGTCACAGGGTGGCAGGGACAGGACAACCTCTAGTCAGAGACACCAAGAATATCTAACACCAGAGATCAAGAGATGGTGAAAGGCAAATGCAAGAATCCTACCAACAGAAACCAAGACTGCTTGGCCTCATCAAAACCTAGTACTCCCACCACAGCAAGTCCTGGATATCCCAAAACACCGGAAAATCTAGATTTGGATCTAAAATCATATCTCACAATGCTGATAGAAGACTTTAAGAAGAACATAAATAACTCCCTTAAAGAAATATAGGATGTAGAGAGCCACACCCAAGCCGGCAGCCTCCATTACAAGATTGCGCCGGCAGCCAGTTTCTTCTCCCCTTAACACGTAGTCTGCGCATGTGCCTAGGGCCAGAGTGCGCTAAGTCTCAGCCCATCTGCGCATGTGCTAGGGCCAAAAACGCCAAGTCACAGCCTATCCCGAGGTGTCTCATGAGGTAATGAGCAAACAGCCAATCAGAGATGAGCATGCCGCTCCAGGGCATATATAAGCAGTGCTTTTGGGGGTGTGGGGGGTCGCCCTCTGGAAGATGTAATAAAGAATGGCTGCAGAAGGATCCTGTGTGTCTGTCCGTGATTTCTTGCTGGCAGGAAACCTGCGCGCACGACAATAGGAGAACACAGGTAAAGAGATACAAGCCCTTAAAGAGGAAACAAAAAAATTCCATAAAGAACTACAGAAGATCACAAGTAAACAAGTAGAAGCCCTTAAAGAGCAAACTCAAAAATCCCTTAAGGAATTGTAGGAAAACACAAACAAAAGGTGAAGGAATTGAGTAAAACCATCCAGGACCTAAAAATGGAAGTAGAAACAATAAAGAAATCACAAAAAGAGACAACTCAGGAGTTAGAAACCTTAGGAAAGAAGTCAGGAAACATAGATGCAAGCATCACCAACAGAATACAAGAGATAGAAGAGAGAATCTCAGGGGCAGAACATAACATAGACAACATTGACAGAACAGTCAAAGAAAATGCAAAATGCAAAAAGACCCTAACCCAAAACATCCAGGAAATCCAGGACACAATGAGAAGACCAAACCTAAGGATAATAGGTATAGAAGAGAGTGAA
>JADRCD010146827.1:0-11830 GCA_019843815.1 Montemys delectorum | reverse complement strand
ACCATTCCTGGGCATTTACCCAGAAGATGTTCCAACATGTAATAAGGACACATGCTCCACTATGTTCATAGCAGCCTTATTTATAATAGCCAGAAACTGGAAACAACCCAGATGCAGATGTCCCTCAACAGAAGAATGGATACAGAAAATGTGGTACATCTACACAATGGAGTACTACTCAGCTATTAAAAACAATGAATTTATGAAATTCTTGGGGAAATGGATGGACCTGGTGAATATCATCCTGAGTGAGGTAACCCAATCACAAAAGAACACACATGGTATGCATTCTCTGATACGTGGATATTAGCCTAGAAGATCAGAATATACAAACTACAATCCACAAACCACAAGAAACTCAAGAAGAAGGAATATCAAAGTGTGGATACTTCATTCCTTCTTAAAAGGGGGAACAAAATACCCATGGAAGGATTTTCAGAGACAAACTATGAAGCAGAGACTGAAGGAAGGACAATCCAGAGACTGTTCCACCTGGGAATCCTTCCCATATTCAATCATCAAATCCAGACATTATTGTGGATATTAGCAAAGGGCTGGCTGACAGGAGCCTGATATAGCTCCTGAGAGGCTCTGATAGTACCCAACTAATACAGAAGTGGAGGCTCACAGCCATCCATTATACTGAGTACAGGGTCCCCAATGAAGGAGTTAATGAAAGGATCCAAGGAGCTGAAGGATTTGCAGCCTCTTAGGAGGAACAACAATATGAACTAACTAGTACCCTCAGAGCTCCAAGGAACTAAACCACCAACCAAAATGTACACATGGGGGGACTGATGGCTCCAGCAGCATGTGTAGAGCAGAGGAGGGCCAAGTCGGTCATCAATGGGAGGAGAGGACCTTGGCCCTGTGAAGATTCTATGCCCTAGTGTAGGGGAATGCCAGGACCAGGAAGTGGGAGAAGGTGAGGTGGTGAGCAGAGGAAGGCAGGGAAGGAATAGGGGATTGTTTTTGTTTTGTTTTGTTTTGTTTTATTTTTTCTTATTTTATTTTATTTTTATTTTTTATTTTGGAGGGTAACCTGGGAAAGAAGATATTGTAAATAAAGAAAAGACCTAATAAACAAAATCCATCTAACTATACTTTATAAACACAATATAAAATAAAATAAGATACCAAATGACTTTGAGAATATTATATATTTTATACAACATAAAATGTTTCATGAAATACATTTGATAGCTGTGCTTAAATAAAATTATAAAAATAACTTCTTCCTTGTTAAAGAAAATGTTGAGATTATAGAGAAATACACCACAGACTAGAAAAAATATTTTCAAATTCTATATGTATTTCAATTAAAAACTATTACATGTAGACAAATACTTGAAACCCAATATGAAGAATACAAACACTGTGATGAGACTTCATAGGTGTAGCTTCTTTGGCATTCCTAGGAGAAAACAAATTAATAGCAATGTTTCAGTCCTACTGGCTCTTACAATCTTTCCATATCCATTTCCACTCTGCTCTCTGAACCTTAGTTGAATAGACTTGTGTTGTATTTCATTACCTTGGTCAGCAGTTATCAGAGCAACTTCCTCCTGATACAAATGGGAAGAAATGCAGAGATCTACAGCAAGAAACTAAAAAGAGAGGGTCACAGAAGTCCAATTTCACCCTCTGTGAACACACATACTCAAACATACATAATACATATACATACACACATTTTAAAGCAAATCTTTCAAAAATAATTACCAAAATGTAAGAGCGAGCCACATACCCTTCATCATGATAGACAAACTTTGTTAACCAAAGCTAAAAAGAAATGAGCTAGCAAGTCATATCAAGTTCAGTATATCATTTTACTATAATATTTTACACACATTACTAAGTGAAAAGAGCCAACTTACTATACAATTTCAATATATGACTCTCCAAAGCAGAAAACAATCATGGTGATTGTAATAGATATGTGAATTCTGAGGCTAAGCAAGGGAGTGAGAGGAAAGAGCACAGTGTATAGTACCCAATGAACATACTCTATGCCTTCTTAGTGATGGACACATGTAACACTTTATCTTCTAGCCAAACACTGTGATGGACCTTGAGATACAACTGTAGTATAAACTAACTTTGGAGTGAGTATGACAGATCAATATAAGTTCATCAACCACAGTAAATGGACCATTCTTCTGGGAACAATGATGTTATCCATTTGTGTGACTGGAGAATAAGAGAATATTGTACTTTCCTTTACACTTTGTTAGAAACCTAAAACTACTCCAAAAAATCAGTTTTTAATTAAAAAAATTGACACTTACTAAAAAGAGCTAAAACTAAGTAGTCAGTATTTAGAAGACCTTTTCTTCAGAAATTAGAAATACATATGTTGCTCCTAAATGAATTTTGGGAATCATTGCTATATGAAAATTAAAAACTGTACAATACAAATATATACTATTTCAGCAAACATCATACATATGCATACATATATTTGAAAAAATTAAAACTGCAAGTATATTATTTCAAAATAGACTTTTAAACAGTATTTCAGCAAGATACTATCTATATAAGAACCTACATATACATATACATACCTACATATACCTATACCTACATATACCTATATATACATATATGTATACATATACATATATGTGCATATATGTGTATATACAGATACATATAACCTACATATATATAACATTAATATATGTTGTTAAGAAACCCAGTGAGAAGAAAAAGAGAGAGAAAATGTTCCAGCGATATAAAGATTCAATATATAACTCCAAGTGTAAAAATTGAGCAAATAGGGACACCTCATAAAAATACCAAGGAGCAACAAATGTCCATTAAGCCTAAAGACAGAGCTTCAGAAGAGTTTACCGAGCAAACATCAGTCCCCATGAGATGCCCTAATTGTGGGGAGTAATGCCCGGTTCCAGGAAACGTCCCTGGGAGGGTGGATCCCCCCACCTCTCCTATGTGCAATTGGTATCTCCCTCTCACTTGGGGCATAAAGGTCAATGAGAACAAAAGACAATGGGCTCCACCAATGAGAGATAACTAACTCATGCTGTAAACCTATGTACTGAAAGGTATAAAAAGTGTGTGTGCTTTTGTTCCTGGTCATCACCTTTGCTCTGAACGACCCCAGTATACTGGCAATAATAAACCTCATGTAATTTGTAGTGATCTCCCTCCTGTTTCTTCAAGAGTAGGGGGCCCACACCGGAATCCAACACAAGCAGAACAAATTCATTTATTTTCTTTATTCTCTGACCTTTGCAATGTTAAATATGCAACTCAGAAAACCCTGTAGCTACAAATCAGGGATGGTTTTCTTTTTCAAATGAGTATCTCCACATGCTTGCAGAGACTTAAGCTATTCAATCCCAAGATGGTGAAATACTTTGTTCATTGGTCATTTCTGATTCATACCCTTAAAAATACATATTAACACCGATTATTTGGCAGGAACTGTGATATGTAACCAGGAGACAAATACTAAAGAAAGCACAGTCACCTGTTGAGAAAATAAAATCTAGTGGAAGACACAAATGTTTAGTGAACATTCACAAAGGAAACATGGAAATTTAATTATCATCAGTTCTACAGGGGAGAAATGCAAGTTATTTTAATGTCCTAATGGGTTGGGATGACCTGATTAGAGGGATGAAGAAGAGCTCTCTTGAGAAAGAAACTGTCGCATGACCAAAGTAAAGTGCAAATGCCAACCAGGTGTTCAAAGCTGCAAGATATTTTTAAGGAGAGCCCCTACTGCATAGGGTAGAAAACTTTAGGTTCACATGGGTAGAAAATGGTAGGCAATAGGATGAGTAAATGAAGGATCCATATAAATGAGATGGTTTTGTCCGCCTGCCAAGAGCGGGGTGGCTCTAAAGTGTTGACAGCTAGAGGGCAATGTGATTCCATCTGCATTTTAATGCTCACTTCTGGACTATGTAAAGAAACAAGACAATGGGGGAAGAAAATGTCAGTTAATGTCTGAGAAAGGAAGGTGGCTTTGTCCCTGGGATGAGAGAGCAATGAACCCAAGTCATTGACATGTACTAGGGAAGCAAAATCAACAGGAAAAATCAGGACTGAAGAAGCATAAGGAACTGGTCAGAGGTGATACCTGGGGATTTGATGATCACTTGCCTAAGCCTTAAAGTTCTTTGTTTTATGTGATTTATTTACCAAAGCACCAGGTAAATTATAGCCTTTTAGATAAAGGTCTCAGGAGTAGAGGGGTAGGGTGTCATGAACTATATCATAGTTGTCATGGACTATATTAATGTCCTAGCTTATGTAGAAATGTGACATTATCTGAAATAAAAAACACCAAAAGAGATCAGGGATCTGTTTAACTGGTTAATAATCAATGATATTTAGAGCAAATATATTAGGTAGATAGTTAGATATCAGCAAGCTTGAAAATCATTCTGTATATACCCCACCCATTCACCTACCTGCATAATCAGCTGCTTGCAAAATCAAAACCTAAAAGTCAATTTTGATTACTGTTTTTTTTTTTTTTTTTTTTGTTTTTTTTTGTTTTTTTGGTTTTTTTTTTGTTTGTTTGTTTGTTTGTTTTTCGAGACAGGGTTTCTCTGTGTAGCCCTGGCTGTCCTGGAACTCACTCTGTAGACCAGGCTGGCCTCGAACTCAGAAATCCACCTGCCTCTGCCTCCCAAGTGCTGGGATTAAAAAATGGAATTTGAATCATAGCTTTGGCCCTGGGTAGAAACACAACTTTGTAAACTTCCCAAAAAGATCATAAGGTTACTAACTATATGGAGGGTTTCTGGAAAAGATCAAAGTCATTCTCTTGTCCCTTCTCTTTCTTAGGGATTAGTTCTAATGCCTTGCATTAATTTGGCTCCTGAAAGCTACTCTTCCAGATGTAGAAAATGTTAACTAAAGAATACCAGAAGGGAGCATGTGCTAGCTGAGGGAAGGTTCAGGAAGTGTCCAGCCATTAACTAGTAAGGCATATTTTTAAAAAAGTCTAGCTTATGTGCGTCTTTCATTCCCCCTCAAGCCCCCAGGAACTCAAAATGGATTAATAATTCACCACTACACAGCTACAACCTGTGGGTCACAAACCTTTAGGTTGAGTGAACATTTCACCTGATCTAAGATATTAGAAATCACAGATATTTACAGGACAATTCATAACAGTAGCAAAATTACAGGTATGAAGTAGCCACAAAAATAAATACACGAGGAAATGTATTAAAGGGTCACAGCATTAAGAAGGTTGAGAACCACCACCTTAAAGTTTATTCTAAATGCACCTCTCAATCATCTACATAGGTAAATGCCACTCAGAAAGCTGTCTATTCCAGTGAATTTAGGAGTGTAAAATCTACTTTAGGGTGTTATGCCACTAGAGCTGGGGTTAGGTTTTGGTCAAATAGACAGCAATATCCTAAGCAGAATAACTGAGTTTAGAGTCCTTGAGACATCTATTAGAACCCTTCATTCAGCTAGATGATGGAAAACTCCATCTAGGGCTCCAGAAGAACTCCAGAAGAACTCGAGAATAACAATTTGGGGAACCATCTGGATAATGGTGATAGCAAAAGCTATAATGCATGAGATAGGGAGAAAATACAGAAGGGGTAGAGATTTAATAGTGAACATTTCACCCATGCATGTTGCATCCGTTACTTTTTTTCACTGTTCTGTGAAAATACCTGCCAAAACCCAGCTTCCTGGATGAGGACATTTTTGTTTGTTCTGTTTGTTTGTTTGTTTGTTTGTTTGTTTTCTTTCTTTCTTTCTTTGTTTTAAGATTTGATGATACAGCTCAGAGTGTCTAGGAAAGCATGACAGGAGAAACACAGAGCACCTTGTCACATGCACAGTGCTATATCCACTGAGTCAAGAAGGACAAAGAGATAAATCCTGGGACTTAACTTCTTTTCCCATTTTTTTTTTCTTTTCAACACAGAATCCAAATTCTTAAAGTGATGCAAGTCACATTGGTGTGGGTCTTCCAATGTCAGGTAAACCTCTCTGGAAAATTTCTCACAGATATGACCAGAGATTGTTCTCAAGGTGACTCTAAACTATATCTGGTTAAAAATCAAGATTAATTACCTTAGGACATGCAAGATAGTTCACCCTGTTAAGGCCAAACTTGGTAGTGCAAGTTCAATAGTCAGGACCCACTTGTCAGAGAGGGAAAACTGACACCTGCAAGTTGTCCTATGACCTCCATCAATAAACATGTCATGGTACATACACATATACTCACAAAATACATATGTACATGCAATAACAACTGACAACTAACATACAAAAGAAGATGCGGATTGAGCAAGGACACATATTTGGGGGGGGTGAGGGAGGATAAAAAGAGGAGAAATGTGAAATTAAAATACAACTTCAAAGATAAACAAAAATAAAATAAAAATAAAAAAGTAGGGGATAAACAATTATATTCAAGTTTTCTTAAATTACTTGATGTGTGTGTGGCTTTTTTTGTTTTTTTGTTTGTTTGTTTGTTTGTTTTAAGAGCCCTAGATCAGTAAACAGAAGATGAAAGGGAGCTCATGGTACCATGATCTAGGGAGCTCAGGTCTCCTCAGATACAGTCTGGTTTAGAAATGGTTGCTTACAAATCCTCATTCTGATCCATGGACCACACCAAATAGCATCTTCCATAAAAATCATGTCTAAAGGGTAAGCTGAAACTCTGAATTTGTTGGCCAATTAGCTGACATTTAACACATCCTCTGTTCAACACATAGACCTGTGGTGGCTGAAATATACCACACCCTATCATCCCTTCTCTCCTTTTCTTCTTCTTCTTTTCTCCCTACTTCCTTCCTCTTTCCTCCCTCCCTCTCTCTCTCTCTCTCCTCCCCCCACTCTCTCATTAAAATGCAGTATTGTAATTCTCAAACGCAGAAAGTTTTAGAGACAATGAAAATACTCTTGCTTTAATTAGCATTTCCTAACAATTCAGTATAACAACTTATACTAAAGAACATTCCAGGCACAAAACAAAAGAATCAGAGCTTGGTAGTCTAAATTTAAAAAAAAAAAATTTAAATGGAAACCATCAGTGGTATTGTTTGACGTGATTATAAATCTTGACATCATAAGTCCAGTACTACCTTGTCCTCTGGTGCCTCTTAGCCAGTCACTTTCTGCTCAGTATATTTTGTAGGTGTTGGAAGGCTCTGATTTTATGCATATATATAATATATTACATTTGTGTAATTATTATCATTAATGTTAACCTTCTGTAAGCAATTCTGAAATCAGGGAGGACAGGGCTGGTGAGATGGCTTGACAGGGTTCTTCCATAAGCCTGACAACCTGAGTTCTCTCTCAAGACTCTACCTAAAGAAGGAAGGAAATAATTGACTGGAAAACAGTGTTCTTGGGCACACACACACACACACACACACGCACAGAGTGGAAGCTTGTGTAAGTGCATTGTGCATTTGTGCACACATGCACATAAAAATAGTAATAAATATTTAAAGGAGAAATTGTGAGAACTTTTATGTAAGCACTTAGTCCACCAAGAAACCAACCAGTTTAGTCTGGCAGTCTCTAAGTCAATTTTTCATATAGTGTTCATACACTTTAAAAAAGAATAATATTATGAATTACCTTTATGTAACGAAAGAAAGCACACACCCCACTGGGTGCCTATTTTTCTACTGTCATTTTATTGCTTAACAGATCGGGACCCAATTATTGTTATCTAAAACCATTTCAAGGAAGAATATTAGTACAACTTCCTTTAAGGCAGTTCAAACTTTTTAGTTCTTCAAACTGTAACTCACTGAAGAAAAACCCATTTTTATAATGACACTTTAAACGATTTCTGCAAATTGTTCAAGGAATAAAAATCACGAGAGTGCAATTCAGTGAGGTTTGTAGCTTTAAACAGAGATCACATACTAATCACGACTACAGTCCAGCTTCAGTGCTATAGATAAGACACCTGACCAGCTAATGCAGAGTTGAAGTAGTGGCTCTCTGCCTGTCTGTCTCTCTACTAGGGAGAAATCCACTCCATTTCATTTGTTTAACTATGGGGCAAGATGCTCCAGAGATGACTGCAGGAAAATACTTTTCCATTTATGTATTTATTTATTTATCTATTTTTATAGCTTTGGAATATTTTTATACAATTCCAGAATAAGAGAAATGAACAATAAGAAGTGCTCAGCTAGCTAGCTTTCTCCTTTCTATGAGGTTTATGGAACCTCATCCCACAGAAAGACGTCAGGAATTAACCTACAATTGTGTTCAATTCAGTTTTGGTGCTGTACATTTGGCTTATTTTTCCTCTAGTTGTTTTAGATATCACATTAAGATGTTTATATAGAGGTAAAGACAGGAATCTTCTTTGATTTCTCTATATGTAGACATCTTGTTTTCCCAGTATCATTTCTCTGCATAACAATTCCCTCCAATATAAAACATTCCATTTTGGAGGGACTTTCATTAACACTCAGAATGTTCTAAAAGGTGAGGAATTCCACCTTTCAGGCAATCCCGTGAATACTCAGGAACTTCTAAATGGAAGATTCTTAAGGCTCAGAAAGTAAACAACTCAAAAGCTTCAAGAAGTTCCTGAAAATGACCAGATGCACTAGGTCCCTAGTAGAATAAACTTTAAATGACATTTGAGGATGTTGCAACCACTTTTACTTTTGCACATTCCTCTCTAATAATCTAGAGGCAAGAAACGTCTCCTTTTCCTATAGCCTTAGCCCTGCATTTGAAAATGGTGCTGACCAAGTGGCCTTGCTGGGACATTTTTTCAGCAACATTTTCATACTTTACAGGCCAAAGAATACTGCATAATGGAATCACTCCACCATATCCTTGCCTTCAATGGATGCTACATGTACTCCTAAAGCACTAAAAGCAGCCACGCAATTTTAAATTCAGAAATTAATGTAATTCAAAATAGTATCTGTTGGCAAACCACAGCAGTTCTTAATCATGTTTAATCTACATCTTCCATAAATGCGCCTTGACTGATTTGAACTACCCACATTAATGATACATTTATCCCATCTCTCCATATGAGATGGGCAACCATTTGAAAACACACAATCCCCAATACTGCCTAAGGGCTTTTATCATTGTTTTCAGAGCACAGAAGCTCTTTAAACACACAGCTAGGGTCTTACTGGATGGCAAATGAGCTGTTCTGCTGTAGCTGATTTCTGCAGCTAAGTCAGTCTCATTGACTCTTGCAGGAAAGCTCAAGTTGAAACCATGCATTAGGACAAGAGACTCTCCCCTGTGCTGTGTACTCTTAATAATCTCTTTTACAGAATCTCAAAGCAAACGAAACTGCCCGTCTTGAACATTAAGAAAATGTACAATAGTTGGCATATATGGGCCTTGGTGAATGATACTATTTTCAGAATTAAGATACTTCATTGTGTTATTTTTTTCATTAAAAATAAGTGATAATAATGGTCTATCTGAAAAGAGACCATTAAATAAACCTTCTAAGTTAATCATATCAATAATCTAGTCTAAGTCAGAAATATCTTCTGAACATAATCACTACTCTATGATGGCAAATTATTTCTTTGGAATTAAATTTTGTTTACTAATGGTGGTTGTGCCATTGTCTGAAAAGCCTCCATCCATCCTAGAAAATATTTAAATGCTAAAATATAACTTCAACTCATTAGGAAATAGGGACCAGGAAAGAAGAATCCTTGTGAATGGTATAGTTCATTTATAAGAAAGATCCAAGGAAGGGCCTCTCCCTTTCTACTATGCATGCACCTAGACAGTGCCATCTATAAACCCAAAAGATAGTTCTCATGGACATGGAATCATTTTTATATTTGATCTCTGACCTTCCCAACTATGAGAAGCACATTTCTGGAATCTGTGTACTAGTTGCTTACCTTGTTGCTGAAATAAAATACTTGACAACATCAGCTTATGGGAGAAAGCATTCTTTTGGGTTGAAGTTTGATGGACAGTTAACTATTTTAGTATAGTCATGGCAGTAAGAATTTGAAGTGGCTGGCCATACAGTCGGGAGGCAGAAAGAATTGAAACTAGCACTCAGCTGTATTTCTCCTTTCTGTGCAGTTCATGGAACCTCATCCCACGGAATAGAATAAAATCATGAAAACTCAGGGTTGGTTTTGCCCACCTCATTCTCCCACAGACATGGGCAGTGGTTTGTGTCCATGGTTATTCCAAATCCCATGAAGTTGAAAATCAAGATCACCCCCATTGTCAAACTCACACACAAACACATAACTATGAAGCCATAATTATAACCTCATTTAATTGCTTGAAGCATTCAGAATGGGTTTAAGGAAACCTTTAAAAACAAAAAGGATATAATTTGTGTCTTACTTTCTGCAACAGAATATAACAAAATCAATAAAAACAAGGATGTACTAGATAGCCTAGTTGGTAGCCTGAATATCAACCCTTTTCCCTTGATGACTTGGTTAGGAAACAACTACTTTTAAATTATAAATTAGGGCCAGGACATATTGCATGTGCTTGATCTATAATTAACATGTATATATAAGTATATATGTGTGTATATATATATATGAACATGTATATATATGTGTGTGTATATATATGTATACATTATGTGTATATATATGTGTGTGTGTATATAAAATCTATATAT
The DNA here is from genome assembly GCA_019843815.1 of Montemys delectorum. Classification (NCBI taxonomy): domain Eukaryota; kingdom Metazoa; phylum Chordata; class Mammalia; order Rodentia; family Muridae; genus Montemys; species Montemys delectorum. The sequence goes on along the minus strand of JADRCD010146827.1, from coordinate 1,197 downwards.
ATATATCTATCTCTCTTTCTATCTATCTAGGAAGATAGATATAGATATAGATAGATATCCATCTTTCCCTTTCCCTGTCTCTTTCTCCCTTTCTTACACACACATATACACTAAATTAAGTAATTCATTAAGAAAAATTCATTGAGTATTTTAAGTTCCCACAATAATATAGCATCAAGAGAAAGGTACTATCATGGGAGCTAATGATAACATGACACTCCAGCTCAAATATGCGAAAAGTACTATACTTCTTATTCCCTTTTGGTTGTCATTTTCTATCCTTTGATTTCTACTGATTATTTTAATGTTTACTGTCATCAGTATCACTATCAAAAAGATCTTGCTTTGCTTTCTCTGTAAATGGTCTTTATTATGGGGCATTCTTTAAGCCCCGCAGAAGCAAGCAGATATGCCAGCCTGACCTGCATGGTGAGTTCCAGGATAGATAGTAACAAAATGAAATCCTGTTTCAAAAACAAACAAACCAAAACCACCAAAAAAACAAACAAGCTAACAAACCCAAACGGACTACATTGTTTTATAACTACACAAGCTCATAGGTGTTAGTTTCAATCTAGGTGTAAGAGAGTTCTAGTGACCGACTGTTCCTCACTCTTACTGATGAGATGCACAAGCTTATTTGTGTGTGTTTGAACCCTGTAAAATCTAACTACTTAGGTGCCCATGGGGCTTTTCCAAATTGTTTCCAAGATCCTGAGCATGTGTAGTATTTCTATATATATTAAAATTGTCCAAAGGTCAAAATAATTCTTAAATAAAAAACAAATACCTTTATGTGCAGACATTCTGGGAGGTACAGACACTTTATGAAAGGTCACACAATAAACAGCAAATCTAAAGATAAATTCCACAAAGAACATGCCTCTTCCTCAGTATTTTCTTTACTTGGTTTTTTTTTGTTTGTTTGTTTGTTTGTTTTTGTTGTTGTTGTTGTTTTGTTTTTAGAGACAGGGTTTCTCTGTGTAGCCCTGGCTCTCCTGGAACCTTCTCTGTAGACCAGGCTGGCCTCAAACTCAGAAATCCACCTGCCTCTGCCTCCCGAGTGCTGGGATTAAAGACATGTGCCACCACCACCCAGTTTTTTCTTTACTTCTTAAAAACAATTTATCATGCCTCCTTTCCTAAGTATTCATTTTTTCCAAAGTCCCATATCACATTTTTTATTCCATTTAAAAA
>JADRCD010146824.1:0-17927 GCA_019843815.1 Montemys delectorum | reverse complement strand
CTCACACACTCACCTACATACTCACACATACTCTCACATACACACAACCAGACTCTCACACACAAACACACTCACACACAGTCACACATTCTCACACATACTCAGATTTTCATAAACACTCACATATAAACACTCATACATACTTTCATATACACACACTCACACATATACACACTTACACATACTCACTCATGCTCACACAAAATCCCCAAAGAACCAAAGTAAGAGCAAAGAAAATAGACATATTTGTACCTGATTAAGGAATAAGGAATACTACTTTATTATCTCTATTCCTTTTCCCAAAATACTTGTAACAGCCCTAGCAGGGACCATACTCACCAGCAGTGGCCACTGTGGCTTGTATCAGCTTATGTCAATGCATCAGAACCCGTATTTCAGTCTCTAAGCAACTATTCTTCACAAACAGTATTTTAGTGACTGACAAGGGTAAAACTGTATCTCCAATTGTGTGTGAGCGATGGGGAAGGCCAGAGCATACACAAAACGGCACCACGTGGATACTGGAGCTCTGCACTTCTCCCAGTATTGTCCGCCATCTTCTGCTCTTTCCCAAGGAGGATACATGGGATAGAAGGGGGATGATTAGTAAATGGTCCAGGGTTTAACTTCTGTAACATTGCTGTAACATTGTAACATTAGCCTACCCTGGACAGGGAAAACAAAACTAGCGGACAATGACATACTTCCAAGGTGTGGTTAAGATGAGGCAATACCAAGGCCAGCAGGAAAGCCATCTTCAGTAGAAACAGGACATGTGAAAGCAAGCAAGAAAAGTAACCTCCCCAGACCCTCTGACTCTAGCTGTCAGTTCTAAGATAAAACATTCTCTGTTACCCAGTCTTGAAGCAAGAGTGGAAATCTAACATCGGAAGCTTGAAAACAGAAAGGCCATCAAAGGTCCTGTCTAGCAAAGAAAGGAGGAGTATGCCACTTATGGAAGAAATGTTTCCAAATCCACCCAAATGCATTCATTGAGTCCTCCTTCAGAGCAAAGACGCTCAACAAGCAGAGGGTGACTCACAAACATGGCCCACCACCTTAATCTAGTCAGTGACTTAACCTTTGCAGGCCTCAGGTCCCTGTGTAGATTTTGCACAATTATAGTCCCCTCTGTTCAAACAGACACATGCACATAGAAATATGAAACGTGACTCATATTTCTGAGTCATAAATAAGTGGTCAGGTCTATGGATGCCAGGACAAATATGCTTTGGTATACAGAAAGCAAAAAGAAAATGAAGAATTATGTTTAATAAGTATACCATTTAGTTTGAAACATTAGACACTAGGTTAGCCTCTCTTGAAGTGGATTCAAAGATCGTCTTCAGCTTCATTGAATACTAAAAATCATGGGGAAAAATTACACATTTGTACAACACTAATATCATGCAAAAGTTCCATTCACTAATTTTACACTAATCTATATACATATTAGTTTGATTCATTCTGGATATAAACGTTTTCTACAGTTACAAGACAGCAAGCTGAGACCTCTCAGTAATTTCATTAACATAAATAATATTTGGTTATAATATCTGGAGGGGAAAAAAATCACTTCAATTTTTCATTTTTTTAAAAAAGGCTCAGACGCTCCAGATAAAGTGTATTTATGCTGTCAGAAAGATCACAGGAATGACAAGAGGATTGGGCATCAGGGATTTAAAAAAAATCCTTTCTCACATTCTGCACTGTCTTCCATGAAACAATATTCAGGTGCAGAGCAAAGACTCTTCTAAGGGCCATAAGGGCGAGGCATGGAATGCTAACAGGTGTCAAATCGTGATCTAAGGAATGACCCAAATGAAGGGTCAAAGGAGGCCGGTAAAGTGGGTGGGCATAGTCAGGACACACAGAGAACCAGAGTGGGAGAGTCACAAATCAGCACATTTTCCAGCTCCCCAAACTCTCTACCCAGTGTAGGAGCCTGAGCTACATGTGGCTGGTCAACTTTAAAATAGAAATTCAGTTCTCACTTGCACCAATCTCATTTTGAGAGCACAGAGCCATATGTAGCTAGTGGCTGCCATACCAAACCATCATAAAACATAATATTCCCACCATCCCTGGAACTTCTACTGCAGGTCTCCTCTAAATAACAAGACCCCAGAAACTCTGAATCCACTTAGTCTCGATCAGAAAGCCCAGAGATTTAGAGATAAATCTTTGGGTTAATTCTTCTATCCATAGAGAAATAAGAATTGAGACAAAGGGGATAGGAAACAGTTGAGAGCAAGACTTCTAATACAATGAAGAAATGACCCACGGCACACAGCTACCCAGGATAACCTGAGGCTCATTCGAGAAGCAGTGTTTCTAGTCTGAGGATTATTCTTCCTCACCAAAGAGTAACAACATTTTCTGGATTTTTTTGAAGATTTATTTATTATTATAAATAAGTACACTGTAGCTCACTTCAGACACACCAGAAGAAGGTGTCAAGATCTCATTACGGGTGGTTGTGAGCCACCATGTGGTTGCTGGGATTTGAACTCAGGACCTTCGGTAGAATAGTAGGTGCTCTTACCCACTGAGCCATCTCACCAGCTCCATTTTCTGGATTTCTAATAACTATATATACCCTGCAGAGAAAAAGGAATTTTAAAATAAGAAGGGATGTCTCAGCCTATAAGAATTCAGCAGGGAAGGGGTGAAAATGGATTAGAGGAAGGAAGGATGGAGAAAGGGAAGGAGCACAAGGAAAGGAGAGAGGAAGAAAATACAGACATAGACTTACTTCATTTCTAACCCACCTATTTTCCATGACCTCATCCTAAAGTCATGATGTGCTTAATCACAAGCACCTGAAGGTGTTGTGTGGCAAAAAAAATGTTTCCTGAGGAGATGCAACGCAGAAGTCTACTCACCCAGATAGAGAATTCACAACAGGACAAAGTATAGAAATCACCAAGTCCAGCTCGATGAGCCACTGGGTTTTGTTGGCGTTACTTTATTGGGGTAAGGGGCTACTTATACGAGCAGAAGTGACTCAAAGACTGCCGTATCATCAAAGCCTACCCCTAGCATGGGTGACAGCTCATAATGCTGTGAACTTGGAATACCTGCACAGCTTTGGGGCAGCTGAACAAGTGCCTCAGGTTGATTTCTGCTTCTTCCAGGCTACTGATCCTGGTGGACAGTCGTGCTTGCCACACTGCTTTGCTCTTCTAAGAGGGACTCTCTGCTTTTATGGTTTACTCTGGCAAGGGAGGGGCCTAGAGAATCTGATCAGTTTCAGGGACTTCCTGAAGCTATTTTGACTTGTTTACTTTCCTGCTTGATAGGCTCCCGCAGGATACAATGTTTTAATACAGGAGGGAAGTGTTGCACAACAAAAAGAAATGCCTAACAGTAGTACTACCCCACGTAACTGTAGTTGGCAGTCAAAGATTATCCTCTCTAGGGAATCATCTTATGGCATGCCTTTGCTGCTTCTGAATATAAGGTCCACTTAAAAAGTAGGATCTTTTTCAAGTAGGTCTTTTTCTAATCCTAGCACTGGTGAGTGGGAGGTGGAGGAGGGAGGATAAAGTGTTCAAGGTCAACATCTACTATTTATACAGTTTGAGGCTTGCCTGGACCATTTAAGATCCCCATCTATAAACAAACAAACAAACAAACAAACAAGTCTTGGTCAAGGAAAGAAAGGGGGGAGGAAGAAAGAAAATGTGATCTTTCAGGAAATTCTCACTTTTTCATCTGAAAAAATAAGAAAACTATGTGATGTGACCATTGAAGCCCAACCCCACCCAGACTGCTCTGTAGTCTCCAGAAATTGCAATCCAATAGGGAGCTTCAAAACTGCCTCACATAGGAACCAACTGGCAAGTGGAATGTATCTAAATACAAGGTGACAGGGCAGCAACTCTTTATTGAAAGCAAAAAAAAAAAAAAATCCCAAAAGGTGAGAACACAGAAACAGGACCAGCAAAGTCTGAGCTGTAGTGTTTTACATTTCTGACAGAAGCGAAGGTGCTAGGCAAGCCTGGTGGCAAGGTTAGGTATCACCTATTATCTTGTCACAGAAAGGATCGTGAAGAAGGTAAGCCACAGGAAAATTGAAGAAACTTGGTTTTATGTAATGTTAAAATTTAACCAAAAACAAAATCACACTAAGAAAAATATTTTGTTGGCTGGTATGCATCCTAACCGAAGTAAACAAAGTGTAACTTTTTGATGGTCCCTATGATAATTTCACTAGGCAGATATAAATTATGACCCATTAAACTAATTATATGACACAAAGTATAGGCTCTAGCCAACTACTGACTAAGGATAACTTTTGCTATATTAGAAACTGATACATGATCTATCTGAACACAGGTAACCATGTTGTAGAAGTAGGATTAGGAAACTATATGTATACATAAGGATGGGAGTTGGGTATGGATGGGGAGGGGGGTCACAGAGACAAGAAAAACTTTAAAAATGGAACAATCTTACCCCAAAGGAAGTTAATGGAACTTCCGTTAAAGGAACGAGTTAGGTGGGCAAAGAAAGCTGATAAACTCCACAAACCACCCTTGTCTCTCATCAAATCCGTGTCTTTTTCTGCACAGCTGGTGCAGACTGTCTGATCATCCCACGGACAAGAAGAAAATCCCTGTGTCTTGGTCCCAACACATACAGATGCCAAGCCATCTGCAGGCATATGATGCAGCCACTTGTTTTCCATTCACTGATCCCAGTGTTGACTTCCTACCAAGAGCCAGATGTACAAATACCACCAAGAATGCCTCTAACCTTAAGGAATCTTGGTTCTTAAAACCAGCCTGCTAAGTAAATAGCCACCACAGAGCAAAGTGATATCAGAATATCAGTGAGAAGCGTGCCCTGAGATGTCTGTCCTGCCTGAGGCAGCAAAGGGTTCTGGAAAGAAGATGATGTAAGAAAGCCTTTCTACCTAAGCTCAAGTTACACAGACCTGGGAAGTCTATGTGGGCATGGTATATAGAGATTGTACAGAGTCGTCAGGAGAGGGAGTTTGGGGAGAGATGGACTGGTAGGCAGAAGAAAGGAGAGGCACTGCAGGATCAGGAGGATGGGACCAGTTTGTAGAGGATATTGCAAGCAGTGTTCAAAGGGCAAGCTGCATCTTGAATAAGATGCACATTCTAAATCCAAGACATCGAACAAATCAGGTGCAAGTATTTGATAGACTGACATGCAACTTAGACATGTAGTCTACCAAGATCACCTAAGCCAGAGTCTAGAGGGAACTGGAGAAGGGAGAGAATATAGCAAAGGAGGATAGCATGCAGAGGGTCAGGCTGTGGGAGAGTAGCTGCTAAGGATGTAAGAAAGTGACCTGCCTTTGTATCTGACTGAACAGGGCTCACAGAAGCTCCATTCTTTATGAGGTCCTTAACCGGGGGAGCAGGGATGACTTGGATTTGAGGAGCAAAGATAGAAATTTGATACTGCTTTTAGGTTTTGATTATTTGGAGGTTTTATTGGTGATAATGTTTTTTTTTTTTTTTTTTTGAGACAGAGGCTCATTATGTATCTGAAACAAGCCTTGAATGCCTGCTTCCATGTTGGGATTGCAGATCTGAGCCATGTTGGTAAAGGTTCACCAACCGTAGTTCCTCCAGGTGGGAAGAGCAGGAAAGAAACCAAGGCAGAAGTAGCCTGTCCACAAATAGGGAATGGTCAGGGAAACGAGCATACAAGCAAAGAAAGGGCACCAATTTTAAGTAAGAGGAATAGATACAATAGTATCAGCTGGAGGGAGACTTTTCCAGCCTAGCAGAGCTGCACGAAGTCACCTTGGGTTCAAATACAAAGTTAAACACCAGAGGGCAGTGACAGCAGAATGTGGACCAATGGTCAGCCCCTCCCTCCCTCCCTCCCTCCCTCCCTCCCTTCACCTCTCCTTCCTTCCCTCCCTCCCTCCCTCCCTCCCTCCTTCCCTTTCTCTCCCTGCTATATTTTAGAAATGAACACATGTAACCTAACCAGCAAGTAAAGACAAGAAAAGCTGACAGGCTGCCATGGCATTAGATGCTCTTCAGTGGAGATCAAGGAACATACCAGGGAAGTGACACAATTAAGCTATCATGACATGTTACAGAACACCTTGCTCTGTGTGCTCCTGTCTAACATAGATGCCCCAGAGACACCCACAGATAACAGCTGTACTGAAGGTTGGATACTGCTCAGTTGCATCCAATGCTACTTTGTCATAAGCATGTCCTGATGAAACATAAGTGTCTGCATGTAATTGTGGCTCTCATTAGAGGTCAAAAATCCTTCCCTCAGCTATCACTCATCTGTGGTCCATCCACAATGGTTTCTATAAACCAAAGCTCCAATATTTTCCAGACAAGGATCAGTGCTTGCTTTGTTTTATTGAGTCAAGATTTCTTGCTAAGTTGTTCATGTTGGTCTTGAAGGAATCCTCACACCTCAGCCTCCAAGTACTTGGATCACTGGCTGGTGCACCCTACACAGTGAGTGCTTATTTTAAATATTAGTGAGGCTAGAAGGATGGTTCAATGGATAAGAACTCTTGTCACTAAACCTAACAATCATAATTCTATCCCTCAGACCCATATGGTGGATAAAATTGACACCATATAAGTTGTTCTCTGACCTCCAGGAGTACATCATGGACATTAACACAGGTGTGTGCTCTCTCTCTCTCTCTCTCTCTCTCTCTCTCTCTCTCTCTCTCTCTCTCTCTCACACACACACACACACACACACAGGTACACACTAAACAAACACATGAAAGAGAGTAAATTATATGTGTAGCTAGTGACAGATTACACTACAAATTCCAAATCCTACTTAGATTAGAATTTGATAACTGTTTCTATAATCAATATAAGTTTTAGTCAACAATCCCATTTCATTCCAATTTAGTTTTCCTTTCCTACAATTTGCTTTACAATACTCTTTTCTCTTTCTGGTTGCTTATAAGTAAGTCCATAAAGGAAAGCAGCGTGTTATCAGCCTGTCTCTTTTCTTATGAGTTGGATTAAGTAGAAATAAAACCACAGTAAGAATATGGTGTACGTTCAATCACCTTATAGATTGTATGACCAGCTTCTGATGTCTATATTTTACAGAGGTTTGAAAGAAACTGTAATGTAGGCTATCCTGATCTGAGCTGATTAATGTGAGGAAAATGTTGTGCCTTAACTACTGCTCAGCGTCCCTTTAAATTACTAGCGATTGGCAATCTGTCATCAGCAAATATGCTGATGTCAAATGTCCTTATAATAAGCTATCACATTTTCAAACATTTTCCTCCATTACCTAGCTAAGAGATTTGCACAATGCATACAACCTGCAGAGAGGAGAGTAAATGAAATATTGGATCTTGGTTTAAATGAACAAACCCTATCCTGAACAGTAGGGGGAGAAGGAATATATAAATGGAGAAAAGAATTACCTATTCATCTTCATCAATAGTTGACACCATCATCATTTGGGCCTCTAAAAAAAAAGATGTTTTAATTTGCTGGGAAGAGTACATCTCTTCAGGGAGGAGATTTGGGGATTCGACCATGAATAAGAATGAAGTAAGCAGACTTTCTCCCTGTGTAAAACCTAGCTCTGGTCTTCCAGCCCAAATACGATTCTAAGTTGGGGGAGAGGGAGGGGGATACAGATTATTTATTCCAGTCCATGGAAGCACCCTTCATGCTCACAAACCATATCTTCACTTCCTCTCACTCAAATTAACATTACGACAAAAGAAAAAATTAAATATTCCCATTTGCTTTAGCCAGCGTGTACCAACAGCCCTAGGTTCAAAGAACAACCACTGTTCATGAGGCTTCTTGGGGCCCTTCCTAAAATGATCTTCTTGCAGGAAATCCAGGCCCTGACTGACAGATTCCTCTCATCATTACCCTAACTCCTTCAGCTAATGCAAAACACTCTCTAGGCATCCCCAGCCTGCAATAAATCATGCAGATTCACGCCAAAGCTCAAAACTCAGCATTTATTAATTTTAACTTACTTCTGATACCTATTATCAGTTACGGACAATAACAATATTTCTCTGAGCCCATTAATTTCTTCTCTGTGCCCCAGAAAGCGTAGCGAAGGCAAGAGTGTGGCTGACCTTTTGTGGTTCCCTAATCATGACTGCTTCCCGTGGGGGTGAGCAGAATTAAGGGAGTCCCAGAACATTATGCAAGTCAGGTAGACAGAATGAGAGTCTGGGTAAAGCAGACACAGAATAAGAGGCCTTCAATATGCAACATTGATGTGATGTATAAATCAATAGAGAATGATTAAAACACTGCTCTGTGAAAGGGCTGCATAGTTAATATACATTGCATTATGAAGAAAAGAATGTGGCCGACACACCAATGCTTGGGCATGCAGGGCAATGGAAGGGACGCAAGGACCGAACTGTTTAAATGTATAGGATTTTAAGGAATGGAGCTAGTCAACACTATCTTGTCTTTCATTTCACTTGGTGAAGTCCTTTCAAATACTCATTTGTTATTCAAATGTCCACATTGCACATACACAAGCTCCTGTGCACACGCAAAGCACCTGACTTCTAACAGTCCACCATTTATCAGAGAGCCCCACTTCAAAGCCCAGCATCAATAAAGCCATAGGATTCCTCCTGACTACAGTGCAAAATCCATACCTAAATACCCCTAATTGTACAATCATTGTGCTCACTGGAATAAAACATATAGTTACCCTATCCTTCCTTTTAAATGGATCAAATTAAATGCCGTTCCACCTCTCTCCCTCTCCCTCACCCTCACAAAAGAGAGCTAAATAATATGATTTTTTTAATTCAGTTAACTTCCTTGAAACTAGGATATCATGTTTACAAAACAGTAAAACTCTTCCAAATAAGTGATGTTCTCCACTAAGGCACGAGGGAAACCAAGAATCGCCTTTGCTTTCCTTCCATTGGATGCAAATAGAAGGGACTGGGGTTTAGGTGTTATTTCCTCAGAAAGTCAGAAAGTTATATTTACCACTTACTGGGCTTTACTTGAGAAAAAAAAAAAAAGACATCACAAGTTTCACTAGGGAGAAGTGAACATGCATTTCGCATGTTCTTCCAAAGGAAAAATAATGCTACCTAACATTGTCTCCTACATTTTACATGGGAGGGAATGGGAGAATGTATCAATAAAATTCCTGATGGGAATAGCCTTTGTTTGTGCCTGTGCCATATACATCTACTTCATTAAGCTACCTTCTGATAACCCATGGTATTAAAGGAATCAGTCCCTTACATTCAAGATTGTTCCATCATTCAAAAAAAAAAAAAAATTTCACATTCATAACATTGAACACGGTCATCTGAAATGCACTGAAAACCCACCAGGAAAACAATAGCAAGATAAGTTAAAAGAGTCAAGATTTTATACTTAACTTTCATGGAAGGGGCATTAAGCCAGTCTTGCTGAGCAGTTCTGTTCACTGTAAGTAAATTCATGTGTTACTGCAGGGAACCGATGTCCCCCAGAAGCCACCCACAGAACTGTCTCAACTTGGATGTACTTTAAACATCTTTCTTCTTCAACTCAAAGGCAGCTCTATTTTTCATGGAAATTTCTACTCTGTTAAAAATTCCAGCACACACCAAGAAAGGAACTTTAATTTTAGTTCCTTCTATATCTTAGCCTCAGAAAGTCTCCACCTCTCTCCTACAGCTAAATAAAACGAACAGTGAGACTTGGTGTTAGTAATTCAGCAACACAAAGAAAATAATAGTAGGTACCAAGACATTGTACTTCGTAGCATGATATCATTTAATCCTTCAGTGAAGCAACCAAACTAAGCAGATGGCATCAGAGCCTGCTTTGGAAGTGAAAAAACTTAGTCATTTCCTTAAAGAAAACCAGCGATGGCTTTCATCCTGGTCCCAACTAGACCCCACAGGCAAACACCAAAGCTATAGGAAATATTTGGTCATGCAGCCTCCCACAGGTAACAATAAATTGAGCACCTACATGAGAAATAAAATCTTAACACAAAGTTGGTGACATCTCAGGCCACACCAAAAAGTCACCAGTTGGGATAATTTACTGCAGACTCAAGACATCAAAGCCTTTCCACCACCTGACATTGTGCATTTAGGGATGGGGCAGGTAGTTTAGTAACCAAAAGAGTACAAAGAAGAAGAAAAAAATGCCATGTTTGGTTGATATCCTGGGGAGGCCTGCTTTTTTTGGAAGGGAAAGGAGGAGGAGTGGATCTCAGGGAAAGGGGTGGTATCTGTGTGTGTGTGAGTGTGAGTATGTGTGAGTGTGAGTATGTGTGAGTGTGAGTATGTGTGTGTGTTGGATCGGGAGGAGAGAAAGGAGGGGAAACAACAGTTGGGATATAATGTATGAGAAAAGACAGACAGACAGACAGACAGACAGACAGACAGACAGACAGAGGAAAAGAAGGGAAGGGATAGGAAATTAACGGCAAGGTAAGGCAAAGCAGGACTCTCTTCCTGCCCCTTGCAAGAAGCCAAGACAAATCTATTTCCAGCACAACTAACCACATCTTGGCAGAGATGGTCTCTAGGCAGTTGTCTGGGATGTGTGCTATGTGCATCTCTTTCACCATATTATGCAGAAATCAGTTGGCTCAAACAATCAGCACAATATTTCCTCAGATAAAAATGTCTACCTGTACCTGGAAATGACATTGCGTCCTGACCTTCTCTGTACCCCCACTGACCGTACAGTGTCTAGTGACTGACCACAAACAAATTCTGGCGCAAGGAGACAGCTCATCCAATGGGGTACAACAAAGAAGCTTCCTGGTGTTTTCCACAGTGTGGAAAGGAATTTGGTGAGTCACTGTCCGTATTTAAAAGAAACTGAAACAGAATAAAACACAGAGTGTCCATGTGCAACTAGTAGTCAAATACTGCTCTATGAAATTGCTTTAGGATAAAATGCAATTAAGCATATATACATATATTTTGTTTCTTTACTAAAGGCTAAAAGTTACTTGACCCCTGTTGCCTTGTAGCTTCCCATGCAACCAGAATCCACTAGATGTGCTTCACAGCTCTATTCTGACCTTTCTGACACTTCAATGTGCACACCAAATGTTAGGAATGTCAACATCTCTCATAGACACATTAGAACAGCTTGTGGCCTTACAAGCCCCAGGAAGCTGGCTAGCTTACGAGTACCAGTCATGATTCTCCTTCTGTTGAGTAGATCTTAAGTCCGATTAGTCAGCTGTTGGTGACTGCCAGGATGTGGGTGTCACTATTCCACTTTTTGAGAGAGCTATCTTGCTGTGCTGGTCATTATAGCCCATAAGCATCACAGTTAGATTAGACTATTGATTGCTTCCCTACCTGGGCAGTTTACATAGTGCTTTCTGGTACTGTCAAAGTTAGACTTCAGGAAGGAGACTACACTTTCACGTTAGATGCAGCTAGAATTGTCTGAGTCCTAAGTCTGGAGTGTGAGGACCCAATGAAGCCTTACCTATACCCTCTGAGGACAACCAAGAGCAACAACAGTATTCTATTGTTTTGGGAGCCACTTAGACTACCTTGACCAACAACTCGAACAGAGGATCCTCAGGCCTGGTACCAAGGTTTTGTTAGATAGTTTATGTGCTCTTGTTGGAAGCAATGTCAGCCCTAGTAGCATAAATACACACATACACACACACACATACATACACACACATACACACATGCACATACACACATGCACACACACATACACACACACACACATCATGTATAATTTCAGCATAAAACAGCATGATTCCTCAGGGTTCACCCAGCATCCTTGGTGTTACTTGTCCCTACCCCTCCCTCTGCTTCTGCACTGAGTTCTTTCCTTTCTCCCTGATTAAATCCCCCACCCCATTTTCCCCATTTCCCCTTCATATGACCTGTACACTGCTATTCTCCACTCAAGCTTCCCCTAAGAAAATTCTAAATTAAATAGTCTTTTGAAGAAAAAAATTTTGGCAGGAAAGCACAGAAGTCCAGAGATTTGGATATCTATATTTTTCAGCATTTATTTTTGTTGATACTAGGACCATAAACTCCAAAGATGGTTCAAGCAAATGAGCAACCCAGCATCCTAATTCTGAGGGGGAAGGATGGTTTTGCTTAACAATAAGCCATGAACACATCAAATATGTATAACCATTTAAAAAATCAAATTAAGACTGTAAGGAGAATGATAAAATATGCATATGCTCTTGACAAAAACGAAATCTCACACATGTCCTTAAGTTAATTTCTCCTAAAACGCAAATTTGCAAATTATACTTGAAACTGAAAAATAAATGCCACACCCTTTTTAAAGTTTCCTGTGAGCAAACAAAGGATTTACATAGGCATTATAATTAAAAATTACATCCTGTTGTGCTTCAAAACAAACTGGCAAAAATATAGAACTATAAAAGCAAAGGAATATAATCAGAAAACTATTATAGAAAGTAATTGGCATTTCGTTAAGACAATACTTTGGCAAGAAAAGGGCACTGTTAAGTGGACAACTAAGAACCCAAATTTTACAATATCCACATACAGAAAAGAAGGAAACCTCTAAAGAGACAGACAGGAATGGTCTAGAGTAGGACCTAACACTTACACATGACAACTAGCAAGTACATACTCAGAATAGCTTGAAAAGACACCCTAGCTATATGTCCTGCCTCTGTTACCATTTACACACTAAACTGAGGGGGGGTCTACAATTCATAATGCACAAACACACTCTCCCACTACCTAGATAAGGCAAGGGGAACCCAGAGGAGCTCCAGAGTGCCCACCTGCAACCATAGTTCTCTTGGACAAAGTCCCTTGTGTTTAGATTTAAAACCTGACCTCACAATAACCTCTGAGTTCACCAGTGTTGACAGGCTACCACTTAAGCCCTTGCTTTTGCGTACCACACCTGGTAGGTATATTTTAATATCAAAACTTGCACCCAAAGTATCAAGAGTCCAACACTGCTATAAACTTACAAAACGGACAAGAAGGAAGGAAACTGGAGTAGGATGGTGGGGGGATAGGAGGATGAGGGAGTGTTCCCTCTACCAGTTAGAAAGTTACTCTTAACTTGTTACTTACCAAGCCAGGAAAAGCTCTGTATCTGCTAGGAAACAAAATAACTGCCAGAAGTGCCGATTTTTATATTTTATATCTTTGAGTGAAACTTCCTAAATCTCTGTTTCCTTTCATCCCACCATGCCCAGAAATAACCAGACTATGTGCTGGCAACAGGGTTAGGATGTAGGAATATAACTGCTCTGGCCCGTATTTGCCTACTTTAAGTTTGACCATTACCAAATGTTCTTTCTAAAACATTTCCATTAAAAGGAAATAGGGGAGGAGTTTTTCTGAGAAGTCAGCTCCATAAAGCATAGCAAATTGTATTACTTTCTCTTGAACTATGCAAAGATTAAAAAGAAACAAGGTCTTTGGGGAGGGGAGGGTTGGAGGGACTAGTTCAGTGAATAAGAGCATTCATTCTGCACTGTAACCATGGGGACTAGAATTCAGATCCCAGCAAGACAGGAGTATTAGTATGGTTTTGCACAGGCCTGTAACCACAACACTGAGGAGGGCAGCAGAGACAGGAAGAGTCCTCAGGCTTGTTGGCTGCCTAGAAATGTAAACACCAAGTTCAAGGAGACCCTACCTCAAATAAATAAGGCAATGACTAATAGAGGACACTCTTCTCTGGCCTCTGGGTATGTTCACGGGTACATGTACACCCCCACACATGTGAACATATACGCGCATATACACAAAGAGCTAACTGTTTTTCTGGACACAACTTCCAAATCTCATACTGTAAATTGTTTCTCTTGGGTTAGGGGCAGAGCTCAGTGATAGAATGTTTACCTATCATGCAGAAGGCCCCAAATTCCTTCGGCATTATAAAAATGAAAAAAAAAAAAATTAAACTAGCTGAGCTCTGATGTTTTTAATGCTATCTACTTAAGTTCTTGGGTTTTCTTTTTCCCAATTTCTCACTAAAGATTTACGTCGGAGAGAATCTTCATATTATCATATACTCCAAGATGAGGCTGCTGGAAACAGGAGTTCTTGCCAGAATCTCAAAAATGTCTAATGCAGTGAAAAGAAAACGTGTGTACCCACAGGGGCTGGGGATGTAGCTCCACTGCTAGGGTGCTTGTCTAGTAGGCACAGGGCTCTGGGTTTGATCCCCAGTACCACCTAAACCAAGTGTGGTAGGGTACTCCTGAATCCAAGCACGTGGGAGAAGAACCAAAGGTGGAAAGTCATCTTCGGCTGCATCACACCTTTGAGCCCTGTTGTAGAGCAGTTTCCTTGGAATGGAAGTACTGCTCCCGGGGGGGTGGGGGGGAGGATCCTGAGGAACAGGAGGTAAATGAGCAGTGCCTGGGAAAGCTTGGAAGACTCACTGCAAAAGACGAAGACAGTAAGGAGTCTGCTCGCCAGACTGTAGAGCTGGCTCAACCCAGGCCGAGGGCCCCAAGGTGTAGTCACCCATGCGGTGGCGGATTTTTCAATGATGCATCTGCTTGCCAGTTATTCCTGCTCTGGTAAGCAACAGAGTGAGCCCACAATCCTGTTAGTAAACACTTCCCTCTCCCCCCCCCCCAAAAAAATACTGGTTCACTAAGGTGGACTTTGGTGCAATTGTTTCTTTAATCCGTGGTATGAGTAGGGGTGTGTGTGTGTGTGTATGTGTGTGTGTGTGTGTGTGTGTGTGTGTATGTATGTATGTATGTGTATGTGTAAAAGGAGGAAGGAAAAGGAAAAGAAAAATAGCCATGACCTTCCCACCGTCCCTCTACCTTATTAGCCGACGTCATTGAAGGCGGTAGAAAGTTGCTTCCTAATTCCACCACTTCCAGGATGCAGGCACAACTCTTTCTAACTAAGTATTTGGCAGCTGCCCCATTCTCCGCCTAAGATGCTGACCTGGGAAATGAAAGTTACTGCTTCCCACAGCGCTTCTCCCCACCAGAGCAACAGTGAGCGCCTCCCTAAGTGGCCATCGCTATCCACTCAAAGATCTGCTAATCCCAGAAAACTAGTTAGAACCCGTGCACAATGAGGATGCGAAACATCAGATTTTATGAGCTGCAACCAGTATTTCTCACAACAAAGCCAGGGCCTTAATTCACTCATTTATTTGACAAATATTCATTGAGTTCCCTCTCCTGGAACTGGCAGGCACCAGCCTACGTGCTTAGGACACACTGGTTTAAAAACAAAACCGAAAAGAGAAAGTGAGACGGAGATCTCTACTCTCTGGAGTTTACATTCTAATGTAAAGGAGACAGACAAGAAACAAAGTAATAAATCATGTAATGTCATAGGCACAATTAAGAATATACAAACATGTAAACCAAAACCTACCTAGATCCAGGCAAATGGGCCTGGGTATTGTAGAGAGGCCCCTGTGCAAACTGGTCCATGAAAGGCCCACAGGAAGATAACATCCAATGAGGTCTTAGAATGGCTGATGAAGGGCCTGGCAGTGGTGGCGCACACCTTTAATCCTAGCACTTGGGAGGCAAAGGCAGGTGGATTTCTGATTTCCAGGCTAGCCTAGTCTACAGAGTGAGTTCCAGGACAGCCAGGGATATACAGAGAAACCTTGTCTCGAAAAAAACAAAACAAAAAAAAAAAAAAAAAAAAAAAAAAAAAAAAGGCCGAAGGGATTAACCTCTTGAGTGTCAAGGAAGAATTTGAAAGAGGCACCAAGCATCCATGAGGCTCCGTATTCTTGGCATATGGAATGGTAGGAAAAGCCTGGCTAGAGCGGCATGAAGGAAAGAAAAGTAAGAGTGGGTAATGTCTGAGAAAGAACAGTGTAGTGTGAGGGCACTAGCTCTTACTGAGTCCACTTGGCTGCCATTTTGAAAGGATTCTTTTGGCGGCTCTGTTTAGTACAGACCACCATGGGAACAGGGAGGGAGAGTAATGGAATTGGGAAGAGACTACAACAATATAGGACGATTAATTAAGAAAGCCCCAATCCAAAATGCTACAAAGCCCTTATCTTTTTAACCATTGACATGGTAACAAGCTGAAAATTCCACCCTTGGCAAACCCAAGGACACTAAAAATACTATTTAACGTTGCTTGCAGGCTCCATACCATTGTTTGCAGGCTCTATGAGTCTCATAAGTCAATGTGTTTCCTTCTGCAAATATCTTACTGTTTTTCCAAGATGTGAAAAATTTGAAGGCAACATACATCCGGTCTTGATTGTGAGCTTTTATTTGGACTGAGAGACACTTGGGAGATTACCAAAGCATATTTCTGGGTGTTTTCAGAGAGCATTTACATTATGGGAGAACAAATGAGGAAAGGCTCACCCTGACTACGGACAGCATTGTCCAATAGGCTGGAGCCTGAATGGAGTAAGAGTGCTAGAGAGGAAGGAAAGCTGGCCAGCATGTGCAAGCTCTGTTCTCCCTGCTGCTGTGGCTATCACCTACAGACATCAGAGTCTGCATCCTTCTATCTCTCCATGCAGTCTTACACTTCTGACTCTCCAGGAAGTTTTCTTTTGGTGGGAGAGGGCTAAGGGAGGTTCAGTCTTAGACTCAGATGATATCCCATGATCTGCGGCAGCCAGTTTCTTAACCTGAGAAATTAACAGGTACTCTGCCTCTATAGCTTGCAGGGAGTCATTGTTGGACTTCCCAGCCTGCAGTGAGGGACCAAAGCTTTTAAATTCAAACTCCATTTTAGAGAAGCTGACCTAAGTGTGAACTCAGGTAGACTAACGGGCTGGTATTGAGCATTAGTTTCCCAAGAACCTGAGCTTAACTCTAGTTTCTAGGCTAATTCCCAACAAGAGCAGAGTTTCCAGGTTACACCCCTAACAAGACCAATGTCTCCAGGTTATTCTCCCAACAAACCTGCACCCCAGGTTACAAACCCACTCCTTGCCTAATGACTACCAATGCAGAGGAGAGAAAAAGTTAAGTTTATCATAAGACTCCTAGCACTAGCCAATTATGTTAAAGGCAACAGGAGCTGTCCAATTAGATGCTTGTACACGTATTCCCTGCTTGCTGCTTACTAAAAGCCTTGCCCCAATAGATATTCGGGGCTCCCTCCCCCACCAAAACTGTCCTGCTGACAGTGGTGCATTGGAGTGGGGTGGAGAGCTCTGAGCTAGGTCGAATAGAATAAAGACCCTGCTGTGAGTTGCATCAGATTGGCTCCTGTGTGTGTTTTGGGGGATCACTAGCTTTTCCCTGGCACAACAGTAGCACGTAAGTTGGCCCAATAAAAACTCTTCACCATTGTGGATTCTATTCCTCTACAGAATCCTGACTAGCATACAGGGCCAGGCATGTTGGATGAGCTATTCAACCTATACTTTCCCTAAAAGGTAGTTGTGATTTAAACCATAAAAGTAGCAGTAGAGAATATAGTAAGACACCAGGTTCTGGCTGTATTTGAGGGTAAAGAAACAAAAGAATTGTGCAATGGCTTGGATATGAAATATAGAAGAATAGCCAAAGGTTATTTCAACATTGTCTGCAAATCTGGACAAAAGAAGCAGCTGCCGCTGGAATAGAAGAAACCAGTGGGAGAGCACCAGGGAGTTCAGTTCAGGACACCCCAAGATGGAGGTACCTCTGAGGCATTCAGGCAAAACCAAAGTCAACAGTTACGTACAGTTGTCTGGAGTCTTAGACAGGTCACACTTGAAGGAAGGCCGGGAACAAGTAAGTTTGACCATTTTACTAGATGAGGTCACGAGGGATTGGGTGGAGAGAAACAGAACACTACACCTGGCGCCTTTAGCATTCAGAGATCATGGAGAAGATGAGAAACCAGCAGATAATAGTGGGGAAAAGCACACAGTGAGACAAAAGTTTGAGATTTACTGAGACTGAAGGAGAGCCACAGAGGACAAAGGCCCAATACCAACTGTGTCACATGGAACCATGTCTGGGAAACTATTGCCTTTCAG
>JADRCD010146823.1:20809-36112 GCA_019843815.1 Montemys delectorum | reverse complement strand
TTTTTTTTTTTTTTTTTTTTTTTTAGGTTTTTTGAGACAGGTTTCTCTGTGTAGCCCTGGCTGTCCTGGAACTCACTCTGTAGACCAGGCTGGCCTTGAACTCAGAAATCTGCCTGCCTCTGCCTCCCAAGTGCTGGGATTAAAGGCGTGCGCCACCACCACCACCCGGCCAGCAGGAACTCTTAAGTTCTGCTTTACTTCTGTTCTTATTTTTCGGTTTTTAAGACTTTGTGTTACATTTATTGTATTTGTGTGTATATGTGTGTGGGTGGGTATGTACACATGAACTATAGTGGATTTGTTAAGGTTAGAGGGTGACCTTCTAGAGTTGGCTATGGGGAGCCCAGGTCCTCTGGCTTGGGAATGGGTGCTTTTGTTTACCGAATCCCCTTGCTGGTCTCTAGTCTACTTTTTTAGAAGACCAGTGCATGGGGAGTCAGGACTTTCTGAGGCATGGAGGCCAGGTAGGTGCCTGCCATCCACAGGGAGGGCAAAACAGGCTGTGGCACATTGTGCCTGCCCTCTGCAGACAGTGGTCTGAGGTAGCCAGTGGCCTGGGTGCATGTGCTCCTGCCGTGCATCCCTTATTTACATCTTCAGTTCCTTAATAATAACCCCAAACCAAAAGCACTGGGCGCTTTTGTTGGCTCCAGACAGCCGGTCAGAGAG
Source organism: Montemys delectorum (assembly GCA_019843815.1). Lineage (NCBI taxonomy): Eukaryota > Metazoa > Chordata > Mammalia > Rodentia > Muridae > Montemys > Montemys delectorum. Next base: position 35,443 of record JADRCD010146823.1, on the reverse strand, counting down.
TACGGGTTGTGAAGGCACACAGCAGGACCAGTCCCCATTCCCCCTCTGGCCCCATTCACAGGCTGAGGGCCCCTAGTTCCTCTTGAGGGTCAAGGAGTCTAGGACACATTGCTGCAACTCCCAGATGGGCTTCCTCCTTCTGATTAGGTTATGGGCTTTGGGAATCTATGAGGGTGACCAAGGCCACTCTGGGCAAAATCTGGACAGGCTTTTGTGGCTGAACTGTGACCAGAGCCTGGGACCCTTGGAGCAGAATTCTGGAACGAGTGGGAGAAGGGTCATTTAGGCAAAGTGTGCCTGTACATGCATGGTCCTGCTAAAGAGGAAGCATACTGTGTGTCTTAGTCAGGGTTTCTATTCTTGCACAAACATCATGACCAAGAAGCAAGTTGGGGAGGAAAGAGTTTATTTGGCTTACTTCCACATTGCTGTTTATCACCAAGGAAGTCAGGACTGGAACTCAAGCAGGTCAGGAAGCAGGAGCTGATGCAGAGGCCATGGAGAGATGTTCCTTGCTGGCTTGCTTTTCCTGGCTTGCTCAGCCTGCTCTCTTATAGAACCCAAGACTTCCAGCCCAGGGATGGCACCACCCACAAGGGGCCCTACCCCCTTGATCACTAATTGAGAAAATGCTCCACAGCTGGATCTCATGGAGGCACTTCCCCAACTGAAGCTCCCTTCTCTGTGATAAGTGCAGCCTGTGTCAAGTTGACACACAAAACCAGCCAGTATACTGTTCAGTCGCTGCCTGCCAGATTTGGCACTGGGTCAAGAACGGTGGCACCGGGCCAATAACAGCCATGAGGCACCGGGCCAATAACAGCCATGAATCTCAGGGACTAAAGACCCTGGCCACAGAACGAGCAAGTTGTGGAACACAAGAAGGCCAATGACAAAAGGGACTCAGGACTAGTCCAGCGGCCAGCGTGGGGGTGGGGGTGGGGGTGGGGAGCATAGTCAGGACTCTAGGTCCTAGGACGACCTAGGAATGTGAGGGAGGAGGTAGGGAGGAGCTTCTATCTAGTTCGTAAGCGCTTGGCTAGGCTGCCTGGTGGGCCCCCGGAGGGAGGGAGGCATAAGCTTGGCTCCTCCCCCAGCCCGACAGCTTTTAGCCCATCTTGCAAGCTGCACTGGGTGGCTGAAGCGGAAGCTGTGCAGACAGCAGCCACGGGAGCAACGGGATAGGCTTTTGGGGTCCAGATGGGATGAGAGGGGTCAGGAGGGTACTGAGGGAAAGTGGCCCAGCAGCTGTCCCCTGTTCCACAGGCAGTGGAAGTTAAAGGGGGCCATGTTACCTCATGTAGCCCAGGCCCATTCCTGGCACGTCCTTCTCTTTCTCTTTCTTCTTGAGGGAGTCAGATCCCAGAACCAGCTGGATGGGATGAAGGGACATAGTGGCCTGTGTCTCCCACCCCCACCGACCCACAGCCTCTCTCCCAGGTCTTTCTGCCAGATACCGCTTTGGGAGTAGGGCTTGTTTTTCATCTGTTGCAATCCCTGAAGGCTCAGGACTTAGCAGATGGAAGACTGACCTGTGAGGCTGAGGCTAGACAGCAAACCAGAACTTTCTGAGGGCACAGGAAGGGAAAGAACCCCCTGACTCATCCTGGAGTCAGATTGAAACCTCTCAGCAGGGGAAAAGCAAGATTAACATTTGCAGTAAAGGCTGCTGACATAGAGAGAACATTCTCATATGTAGGTATTTTATGTTGAAAGTAGCATTGCCAGGTCTTAGGCCTGAGTGGGTATCACTTTGGCTAGGTCCTCACTCTTTTTCTTTTTTTTTTTTTTTTTTGGTTTTTCGAGACAGGGTTTCTCTGTGTAGCCCTGGCTGTCCTGGAACTCACTCTGTAGACCAGGCTGGCCTTGGAACTCACTTTGTAAACCAGGCTGGCCTCGAACTCAGAAATCTGCCTGTCTCTGCTGGGATTAAAGGCGAGCGCCACCACCGCCTGGCCCGGTCCTCACTCTTTACTGTCCAGGGGTCCTTGCAGGTGACAGATGAGGAAGGAAAGAAGCTTGGAGCGATGAGGATGAGAACCCAGTGCAGACTGACTTGTCAACCTGGATCAGACTTCTGGGGAGTCTAATGCCAGGTGGTTTCTTGCCAACAGATTTAAAACACAGCACAATTGAGGTTTTCAGGTAACATCTCGTCCAATTCCAGACACACAATAAAGCTTAAGGTGTGTGCCTACATATAAATTCCTTTACAAAGTCCACGTGACCATGTGACCATGAGGGTAAGTAAGTTCATAGAGTACATGTGATAAGGAATGGTCCAGGGAGGAAGGAGTCTGGGATAATCATTCTGGAAAATTTGGGCGAGGTCTCTCTATAGAAAGAGGTGGGTGAGGTCGGCCTCTACAGTACGCCATCAGGTTATTAACAAAATCCATTCCCAGCCTTCAGGATGGGAAAACAGGTATTTTGTATCCTCCATTGAGAAGAGGCCTCTGTGTGTTTAATATTCCTGGTATCCCCAGTGGTCTGTGGGCACACAGATCTTTGTGCCCCGAACAAATTGTCCCTCAGGAACCATCTGGTGGCCTCATTCAGGTTTCCTTCCTTTTCTTTTTTAAAGATTTATTTATTTTATGTGAGTACACTGTTGCTGTCTTCAGATACATGCCAGAAGAGGGCATCAGATCCCATTACAGATGGTTTCTTTTCTTTTTTTTTTTTTTGTTTAGCAGCTTTTTGAAGAAAATTTCAAATCCCACCAAAACGCAATATATGATTATTGTAAAACAGCCAGCTATGGCTATCCCTCAAGGAACCTGTGTCCATGTGTGACTATGTTTTGCTTTGAGTCATTTCTCTTTGAGAACCTCAGGCCCATGCGTTCCATCTGAGCACCTCTCATTCTCTTAATTCTGGTGCCTAAGCCTATATTAAAATGTTTATTACACCCCAACTCTGATTCATATTGGCTAGTCCTGACATTTTTTTTTAATGCATCAAAGGTACAAATCCAACTTTGGTCTGAGTTGAGGTCCCTAAAAGTCTAAGGAAACTCTTCAGGCAGCTGAGGGTGACACTGGGGAGCTATACCTCCTGTCTCTGACAAGTTCATACTGTCCACATATCCCCAAGAGCCTGGTGGAATGCACCGTTCTAGGGTCAAGGATACCAAATTTAACCTAAACTACACAAATTCTCCAAAGAGGAAAGGTGTTAGTTGGCAAGAAGTTTTTGTTGTTGTTGTTTGTGTTTTATTTTTTCCAGAAAGGGTTTCACCGTGTAGCTCATCTGTAGACCAGGCTGGCTTCTAATTCAGATCCGCTTGCCTCTGCCTCCTGAGTGCTGGAATAAAGGTGTGTGCCACCACTGCTGACTTAGCAAGATGGTTTTTGACAAAGGCGGAAGGAGAAGTGTGGATAGGCTGCTTAGACCCAATGACTGTTTCTTGAAACCCAGGGTATGGCTTGATGACAGCAAGTGGTGGAGATGGCTCTGTTGTACTGTTTAAACCATCTTATCTAAGTTGTTCAGTTACAAAAATCTATGCGCCAGACATGGTAGTGTGAGCCTTTAATCCCAGCATTTGGGAGGTAGAGTTGAATCTCTGTGAGTTTGAAGCCAGATCGGTCTACAAAGTAAGTTCCAGGACAGCAGGGCTCTACACAGAGAAACAAACAAACAGGGTCTAGAGAGATGGCTCAGCAATTAAAAGCATTGACTGTTTTTCCAGAGGTCCTGAGTTCAATTCCCATGGTGGTTCACAACCACCTGTATTGGGATCTGATGCTCTTTTCTGGTATTTCTGAAGACAGCAACAGTGTACTCACATACATAAAACAAACAAATAATTCTTTAAAAAGAAAAAGAATGGGCTGGAGAGATGGCTCAGTGGTTAAGAGTACTCACTGCTCTTCCAGAGGTCCTGCGTTCAATTCCCAGCAACCACATGGGATCTATAATGGGATCTGACGTCCTCTTCTGGTGTGTTTGAAGACAGCTATAGTGTATTCATGTACATTTAATAAACAAATCTTTTTTAAAAAAAAAGAAAAATAAGAAGACACATACATCTCTCTATGTGTTGTGTGCTGGACCTGCAAAGCACAGGTACACATAGAATATAAAATCTCTGGGGGCGCTGGTGAGATAGCTCAGTGGGTAAGAGCACCGATTGCTCTTCAAAAGAACCTGAGTTCAAATCCCAGCAACCACATGGTGGCTCACAACCATCTGTAATGGGATCTGATGCCCTCTTCTGGTGTGTCTGAAGACAGCGAAAGTGTACTCATATGAGTAAAATAAATAAATCTTTTTTTTTTAAAGGTCTTCACATTTTTATTTTTTGTACACAAAGACTAGCATGATCAGTTCCACTTGGTAGACAGTTGAATAACCAATTCAGGTCGCTTAGTCCAACTTAATGAAGGCTATGTCCTTCCCATACTGATGGAAGCACTGAAGGCCCATGTTCAGCCCGTATTTGCGGATCAGACTGTGGCGGATCAGACCGTGGCGGTTAGAGCAGATGCTGCAAGAGCGAGAACCCTGGCCGAACTTCCGTGGGTGACTCCAGTAGAGCTGCTGGTGACCCATGTTGACTTCAGATGCCCAATGGGGAAAAAGGAAAATAAATAAATCTTAACAAACAAACAAACAAACAAACAAACAAACAAACAGAATCTCTGGGAGGGCTCCTGAGAAAATCATTGTCTCAGACACATGGGGTTGAAGCCTTACTGTGTCTAGTTTTACTGAACCTAACAAGAGGGAGCTCATCCATCCTGAGATTACCCACTTTCACACTAACAAAATAAGCCAGGGGTAGCTCTGTGGGTCTGAGAAGCTTCTCGGTGGGGCTTGCCACGATCGATCGATGCATGCTGGGCCCCGCCCGGCTCTCTCTGCCCACTTTTTCAGTCACTTCCTGCTCTAGTCTCTCCAGGAGACACAGGACAGCCTGCCAAGGGCCTTTCCATTGCAGCATTCAGTGTCACGCTCATCTGATGGCCCCTGCTTGCTGACGATGGTTGAGTTTGCCAGGAAGGAGGCTGAAGAGCCACACCCTGAAAGTGGAATGGAAAAAATTCCCAAACTGAGTGCAGGCTGAGTCAGTGGAGGGGGAGAACATGCTTCTGAAGGCCACAGTGGATCTGACATTCCGGAAGTCCACGCTCTCCAGAGAAAAATACTTTAGAAAAAAATTGATTTTTTAAAAATTCACTTTACATCCCAGCTCCTCCCTCCCTCCTTTCTCCTCAGTCCCACCCTTACAAATCCATCATTTCCCCCACTTCTACTCAGAGAAGGAGGAGCCCTCCTTGGGTACAGCCCCACCCTGAGACATCTAGTCCCAGCAGCACTAGGCACATCCTCTCCCACTGAGGTCCAACCAGGAAGTCCAGTGGTGACACTTTCCCCTTAGACTAGCGCCAGGACACACTTTATTGAGGCAGTATCTGGGAGGTCTTGGGAGTTAAGGTCTGGGAAGGAATATATGGCCAGGCCTAGGGCACACTCAAGGTGACTTGGGGCCAGATCAGGATGAAGGTGGGAAGATCAGAGGAAGCCCTTGCATTGTAAGAGCTGGAAGAGAGTGCAGGAGGTGGTGCATAAAAGCAGAGGGGATGGAGAGAGACCAGAGACAAATGACCCTTGGGGAAAGAAAAGAAGGCACCTACTACAGCATGAGCAACATGGATGTGTGACTCGGGCTCTCCCTCCGCTTCTATCTAACTATTCTTCACTGCTATCTCTCTGTTCTTCACTGTGACTTACATCTGGGCTTCTCTGCAAGCAGGCATGCTTCATGGAGAAAAAATACAGGCAGAGCCAGAGCTGGGCAATGGAGGCACATGCCTTTAATCCCAACACTTGGGGGCTGGTGAGATGGCTCAGCGGGTAAGAGCACTGACTGCTTTTCAGAAGGTCCTGAGTTCAAATCCCAGCAACTACATGGTGCCTCACAACCACCCATAATGAGATCTGATGCCCTCTTCTGGTGAGTCTGAAGACAGCTACAGTGTACTTACTTATATATAATAATAAATAAACCTTTGGGCCGGAACAAGCAGGGACTGAGGGAGTGGGATTTACCGGGAGCGAGTGGGGCCAACCAGAGTGAGCAGAGGCAAGCAGAGGTCCTAAAAAAGTCAATTCCAGATGAAGGCTCACAACTATGCACAGATACAGTGTGCTCATATACATAAAATAGATAAATAAATCTTTAAAAAAAAAAAAAGAAAGAAAGAAAGAAAGAAAAATCCCAGCACTTGGGAGGCAGAGGAAAGTGGATTTCAGAGTATGACCAGACTGGTTTACTGTTAGTTTCAGAATAGCCAGGGCTACACAGAGAAATCCTGTCTAGAAAAACAAGATGAGTTGGGAGGCAGAAAACCCAGAGGGAGAGCAGGCCATGGGTAGATGGCCACAAAGTGCTGACTCAGGGTAGGCAAGACAGGAGATGGCAGAGCTATCCTTGGAGCTGGGGGACAGGAAGCTGAGCCAGCTTCACGTTTGGTGGATGGGTGCTGAACTGGGCCTACATTCTAACTGAAGTCCTGGCTTTAGGTGTTGACTCCAGCTCTTTATGTGAAGACCCAACCTGTCACACTCAGGGATGTGGCTGTGAGCCTGCGGAGCACAAGGGGTGGCCAATTTGTGTTTTTAAATTAATTAATACATTAATTTTTTGGCTTTTATGTGTATGAATGTTTTGCCTGCATGTTTTGCCATGCAGTTCCTGTGGAGATTAGAAGAGGGCCTCAGATCACTTGGGACTGGAGTTACAGAGGATTATGAGTGGTCATGTGGGTTCTGGGAATGGAACCTGGGTTCTCTGAAAGAGCAGCCAGTCCTCTCAGCCACTGAGCTATCTTTCCAGCCCTCATAAATGCTTTTTAAGCTTTGTGATGGAAGATTTCAACGCAATCATTCTCGGATACCTTCACTTCCCTGTTCTGAGTTTCGCTGAAGTTATACCTACCACCCCTCATACATATACATATATACATCATGTTAATTTTAGTGTTATAAATGTATTACATAGTTTTGGAATTCATAAACAATGTGGCACTTGATATTTTTTATGTTAATCCCTGAATATGCTTCATTGTTTCTTAAGAATAAAATATTCAAAAAGTGTCATTGGGTTAGAGACATGGCTCAACAGCTGTTCTTGTAAAAGACCCCAGTTTGATTCCTAGCATCCACAATGTGACTAGACACCAGTTATAACTCCATCTCCAGGGATATCCCATGCCTCTGGCCTCCATAAGCACCTTTGCTTATGTGCATACACCCCCTTCACATACATACATTCAAGTACTCAAAATAAATATATATTTTTTTCTTTTAAAGGTAGTTATGGTCTTGACTCCCATGGCAAACTACCCTTCAGAAAAATGACATGGCTCTCAAGGTGACTGGACCACACACTTCTACTCCTGCTGTCAACACTAGATGTGGATTAAAAAAAAACCAAAACAAACCAACTTAGTGTGTGCGTGTGCGTGTGTGCGCAAGCGTGCATGTGTGTATGCCACAGAGTGCCTATGAAGGTCAAATTTTCAGGAGTTGGTTCTCTCTTCTTCCACACGGAATCCAGACATTGAACTCGGGTTGTTAGGCTTGGTGGCAAGTGCCTTTACCCACTGAGCCATCTTTCTGGCCCCGGAAGTGGATTGCTTTTCTCTTCAATATGACAAGTATCACTGGCAAGATCAGTATCTATAAAATAATTCTGATAGTGCCCAGCTCATTGACAGTTGCTCATCCTTGGATAAATCCACAAGCTCTGTCCTCTTAGAGAGTGCCCAGAGCTCTGTTGTAATCTCAGTACTGGATCCCAGAAGTTGAGAATTCAGCCAGAACAGAGGAGAACATACCTCAGTGCTGGACCTTGTGAGCACACCAGTTTTTGCTGCAAATAAATCAAAACTAAACTTAGTTGTTTAACAATAAATAAACAAATAAACAAATAAATAAATAAATAAATAAAATCAGAAAACAGAAAACAAGGGCTGGTGAGATGGCTCAGTGGTTAAGAACGTTGGCTGCTCTTAACCACTCTTAGAGATCCTGAGTTTAATTCCCAGCAACTGCGTAGTGGCTCACAACCATCTATAAAGGGATCTTCTGGCATGTAGGTATATATGAGGACAGAGCTCTCCTACATTTCAAAAATTAATGAATTAAAAATAATTTAAAATTTGGAGTTGGTAGTCTGGGCAGGGCGCAGCAGAGATGGCTTCATTGGTTTCCTGAGGCATTGTTCAAGCCCTGCGCTCAGAGAACAATTAGAAGGTTATCTGTGATGTCAGTGAATGGCCAGCCAGCTAAGATTGCTCTAGAGACTTAGACTAAGTGTTTCTCACAGCCCATAGTCCGAGAACAGATGCTGCATCTGTGGAACAGGACCTGGAGGATTCCTGGAGAGCTTCTGGTCTTGTCATGTCTACTTGGGAGGCCCAAAGAAATTAGTTCTAATATCAGAGAAAGATGCTGCAGCAACAGGATGGATGAACTGGCCAGGGAGAGTGAGAGAAAGGAGGCAAAAGCCAGTCTCTGGCTTTCACTTTCTTTTGTCTGGCTGTCAGCAGAAGGTGCCAGCTAAGCTTAGGGTGACTCTATCTGCTCAAATCAGATTGATCATCAGCCCCAACAGCAGTACCCAGATGCTTGTGTTTTAGCTGGTTCTAGATGTTGTCAAGTCGTCAACTAAGATTAGCCACCACAGGCGCTGACATAGTTGGACTCTTGGTGGTTTATAAAGGGAAGTCTTTTTTTTTTTTCGGTTCTTTCGAGACAGTGTTTCTCTGTGTAGCCCTGGCTGTCCTGGAACTCACTCTGTAGACCAGGCTGGCCTCGAACTCAGAAATCCACCTGCCTCTGCCTCCCAAGTGCTGGGATTAAAGGCATGTGAATGGCAGTCTTCTTGCTGTATCATCACATGGTGGTGAGTGAGCTAGCTCTCTGGCCTCTTCTCTTATGATAACCATTTACCATCAGAATTTTACCCTGATGACCTCTTTACCTACCAAAGGCCCTACTTCTTTGTTTTGTTTTATTTTATTTTTCGAGACAGGGTTTCTTCATGAAGCCCTGGCTGTCCTATAACTCACTCTGTAGACCAGGCTGGTCTGGAACTCAGAAATCCACCTGCCTCTGCCTCCCAAGAGGAATTAAAGGTAAAGGTGTACGCCACCACTGCCTGGCCTAAGGCCCTACTTCTTAATGCAGCACAAAGGGCCAGGATTCCAGCATATGAATTTGGAGGAGGGACAGAAACAGTCATAACTGAGTATGTGCTGTTTATCTCCCAGGAGGCCAACTTTAACTTCTTTACAAGATGGCAGTTGCGGGAGACTTATGGGAAGTAAGACTGGGCTAGGCCAATGTACAAGTGTTCCTTAAGAAAAAAAAAAAAAGTCAGTCGGGCAGTGGTGGCGCATGCCTTTAATCCCAGCACTTGGGCGGCAAGAGGCAGGCGGATTTCTGAGTTTGAGGCCAGCTTGGTCTATAGAGTGAGTTTCGAGATAGCCAGGGCTATACAGAGAAACCCTGTCTTGAAAAACAAAAAACAAAACAACAACAACAAAAAAGTCTGCAGGTTGAGGTCTGAAGAGATAGCTCAGAGTTTAAGAGCACTTGTTGCTCATGCAAAGGACCCGTGTTTGATTCCTAGCATCCACAAGCTCATAAGCACTTGTAATGAGAGGTCCAGGTGATCCAATGCCCTCTTCCAGCATTCATACACAGTGTATAGATGTGGTGCAGACACACATGCAGACAAAACAAACACATCAAAACAACTCTTAAAAAAAAAAAAAAAGAAAAATGCAAGTAGAGATTCCATCTCACACATTTTGGGATATTTCCTCTTTCTTCTCTGAGTTTGCCAAGGCCTAAGTCTTGTTAAGTACTGAGAAATGGGCAGGGCAAACCCACAGTCACCACTCCTGGCATGTAAGTCTCTCATGGGCTTGTTTCTTTAGTTTCTCCCTGGGTACATCTGGCTGAAAATGACTGGAAAGACTAGAAACATTTCGAAGTTCAGCTGAGAGTGTGACGGTGAAGTCTGGATGTAGACAGACAGGACTGGGTAAAGAAGGAAGCAGGCAGCAAAGATGGCTCTGATAGATTCAACCTCTCCATAGAGATGCCCCACATGAGAGTGGCTTCTCACCTTGCTTCCTGACGCCTCTGTGTGGGCCATCCTCCTGCCAAGACTCCCAGCCTCCGTTTATTCCTCTGATTTGGAAAGCCAAGCTTTTTTAGTCTTGCATGCAGATCTCCACCTGCAGTCTTCCATTTGTTTGTTTTTTAAAGACAGGGTTTCTCTGTGCTGTCCTGGGACTCACTCTGTAGACCAGGCTAGTCTGGAACTCATGAGACCCACCTGCCTCTGCCTCCCAAGTGCTAGGACCAAAGGAGTGTGCCACCACTATGTGGCTACCTGCAGTTTCTATCATGATTCCTCAGGTCCTCAAAGTCCCTGTCAGTGCATGGAGGTGCCATGGGAGCTTCAGTGGGTGGGGCTCAGGCCATGGGCTCCATCCTCGTCTGTGTGAGCAGATCCTTCATTAGAAGCACAGTTCATATGAATCCTTGACACAGTGGATGCTGTACCCATATGGATATTTTTAGGAACTGTGTGTGTTTATTGATTGGTGTGTGTCTGGTTGCACACCCATGCTCTGCATGTGCCTGGAGGTCAGATGGCATCTCTGAGGAATCTGTTCTCTTCTTCCACCGTGTAGATTCTAGGTCATTAGGTTTGATGGCGAGTACCTGTATCCATTGAGTTAATATATACATTTCTACATTATACATCCCTTTATACATAAAATTTGTTTTGCTGAAGATATTTGTTTTTGAGTAACGTGTTTACATTTCACTAGCACATTTCCACTCCCTGTACTTTTTATTACTATAGAACTGAGTTCTCATACTCAGTCTGAAGAAATTTCTTTACTTTTACTTATTGTGAAGGTCCATGGTAGATGTGTAAGAAATGAATTGTTACGGTTCATTTTCAGTATGAGGTGAGTTTATAGCTCATCACAGAGTCACAGCTAAGCAGGAAGCAATAGGTCTCCCTCTCCCCTAAGCTGCTGGTGGGTGTTGGCTTCTCTCAGAATTCTGAAGGTTGAAAAGCTGCAGCAGTCTGAGTCTCAGGAGACACCACGATGAAGGCAACTCTTTTAAAGGACAATATTTAATTGGGGCTGGCTTACACAGTATCATCATGGCAGAAAGTACGGCAGTGTCCAGGCAGGCATGGTACTGGAGGAGCTGAGAGTTCTACTGTCTTCATCCAAAGGAGCAGGAGCAGGCTGGGCAGCCAGGAAGGTCTTAAAGCCCACCCCGACAGTGACACACCCCCTCTAACAAAGTCACACCCACCCCAACAAGGCAGCACCTCCTAGTAGTGCCACCCCTGGGCCAAGCATATTCAAACCACCACATTCCACTTCCTGACCCTCATAGGCTTGGTCAAACACAAGAGTCTATGGGGGGGGGGGCACACCTAGCCATAGCATAATGTAAAATACATTTAGTCTTACTTCAAAAGTCCCATAATCTAAAATAGTCTCAATAATGTTAAATGTCCAAGGTTCAAAGTCTCTTCTGAGATTCATCCAAACACTTAACTGTAATCCCTTATAAATCAAAATCAAAAAGCAGATCACATACTTCCAACATCACAAGATATACATTACCATTCCAAAACATCAGAGTGAGGAAATCCTGAACAAAAGCAAGACCAAAAGCCAGCTGGAAAACTCCAAACTCTGCATCTCCATGTCTGATTCCAACTTCTTTATGCTTTGTTGACAACTCTCTTTGGCTGCTTCCACTCCTTATTAGCAGATTTCCTCAGCAGGTATCACATGACTCCAGCCTCCAGGATATCTTGGGGTCTCCATGGCAACTTCAATGTTATAGCTTTGTGTTCCAATGTCTGGGATCCACACATGATTTTCTGGGTTCCACCAAAGGGACCTATCACTTCTCCAGCTCTGCCCTCTGTAGCACTCTAGGCTCTGGTTGACTCCACTCCACTGCTGCTGCTGTTCCTGGTGGTCATTCCATAGTGCTGGCATCTCTAATATACTGAGATTTCTCACTACAATTAGGCTTTACCAATACCCTCTCATAGGCTCCCTTTAAGGTGCCCTTCTTCAACTTCTTTGCATAATTCCTTCAGGCCTGGGCCATCAACTGCAACTGAAGCTGCACTTTCACCAATGGGCTTCCCTGGCCTCTCACAGCGCCAAGCCTCAGCTGCTCTCCATGACCCTTCATGGCTCCAAAACCAGTACCACCTGGGTGATTTTTATACATTACCACGTCTGGCTACCAGTATGAGGTACAGCCTTGGCTATCTCTAGAACACAGCTTCTTTCTGCTCTCAGAAAACACTTTCCAAAAGATTTCACCTCAGTGATGCTGGTCTCTTCTTAATCACCACTAATCACCAGCTAACCAGCATCATTTGTCCCAATAGTCCCCTCTATTCTTGACTTTAAAGCCAGAGCCACATGGCCGAAGCTGCTGAGTTCTGCTACTTGCTGAAGCTGGAACATGGGTCCCTTGTTCTATGACATTATCACCAACCTTTTGTTTTTCAACTTTTTCACTGCCTAACTTGGCTGTCCTGGAACTCACTGTGTAGATTAGGCTGGCCTTGAACTCAGAGATCCTCCTGTCTTTGCCTCCAGAATGCTGGAATTAAATGTGTGTGCCATCACTGCCCGGCTATCTATCCTCACTTCTTCAACCTCCTCCTCCTCCTTCTTCTTTTTTGTTTTTTGTTTTCGAGACAGGGTTTCTCTGTGTAGCCCTGGCTATATCCTGGAACTCACTCTGTAGACCTGCCTGGCCTCAAACTCAGAAATCCGTCTGCCTCTGCCTCCCAAGTGCTGGAATTAAAGGCGTGCGCCACCACCACCCGGCTATCCTTCTTCTTAATGTTGGTCTTACAGGCATGTACTACCAAACCCAGCTTCTAGAACTTCTTTTTCAGGCTTAAAAATAGACTATGCAGAGGTAGCTCACTGGTAGAGACTTGGTTGGGCTTGAGGCCTTAGCGCTACAAAGATACTGCCCATCCCCATGTAGTGGTGCTCGTCTTTAATCCCAGCTCTTGGGTGGCAGAAGCAGGCAGATTTCTGAGAGTTCGAGGCCAGCCTGGTCTACAGGGAATTCCAGGACAGCCAGAAGTACATAATGAGATCCTCTCTCTTAACAAAACCAAACACTGGGTAATATCCCATTTCCATGTGAACAGTCATTCGGGTTGCTTCCAGTTAGCTATTATAAATAATGACATACAAGTATGTCAGAATCGGTGTTTTCTACTCATTGGTTATACACCTAGACGCCAGATTGTCTGATCACGTGGTATCATCAGTTTTCTTCAGTATTTTCTAGAGGCTGCAGCCTTTCCTACTAAATGCCCTCAAGAATTCTCTTGTCTTAACACCTGTAATCATCCGCAAAAAAATTGCCTCCGATTCTTTTCCGCTGTTCTCGTGCTGCGGCAGCAAAGGCGTTAAAAGGGGCATCCCTTTAATTCCCAGTCCGGAGGCTGAGGAAAGTGATCTTCCGTAAGTTCGAGACCAGCCTAGTCTACATAGCGAGTTTCCCCAGTTATGTTTCTCCCCAGCCAGGAATACATAGTGAGACCCTATGTATTCAAACAAACGAATTGATAAAAGGAATTCCTGGATCTAGGGGAAACTGTTACCAAGCCATCTCCAAGTCTTCCATGGAACCCCCAGCGGTGGAAATGAGGCGCAGGAATTGGTAGAGAAGTCAGATTGCGGCCACTTCCGGGCGCTTCAAGATGACGGTTTTCCTCGTTCCGCGCATGCGCCCTCCTAGGGTTGCCGGGGCGACGGCGCCTTGAAACCCCCAGGTCCACGCAGAGTGAAGTTCGGCGTTCTCTCGTCCCCGCCCGCGGGAAACAGTCGCGCAGCAATGACGTCTAGGGGGTCTGGCTAGGCGTCGCGGACTCCGGAGATGGAGGAAAAGGAGCAGCTGCGGCGGCAGATACGCCTCCTGCAGGGTGAGCGGGCCGCGGGCGGGCCGTGCGTTCACTCGTTTCTTGGGATCGCCGTAGACCCTCTCAGAAGCGGGTGCTGTCGGTTGCGGTCTCCCGATGGTCGTCATGGGTGGGCACCGGAGCGGCCGAGGCGGGTGCGGCCCGCGGGTGACAGACCCGCCAGGTTTCTGGGCGAGTGAGCGGGCCGGGCCCAGAGAGGGCTGTCAGGAGACGACAGCACGGTGGTCTACCCGCGCGTGGTCGCGTCAGCGGACCTCCAGGCCCGGCTGGCTCGGAAGCGTTTCTCTTACGCTGCCGTTGAGTGCCTCTGGCTCGATCCAGGCACAGCCCCCCTGAACACAGGGCTGACGACCCAGGCACCAGATTCTCCAGCTTCAAATTTTTAGACCCAAGTTGGTCTTTATAAGCGTTCATATCGTTTCCAAAGTTCCCCCCCCCACACACACGCATGTGCTAAGGAGAGTCCAGGTGGCCTGCCTGTGTTGGGGCTACTTCTTGGGTTTCCCTAACACCCGACCTGAGGTGTCTGGCAGGATTCGAGGGTTGAGGCAGGCCGTGTGTGTGTGTGTGTGTGTGTGTGTGTGTGTGTGTGTGTGTGTGTG
>JADRCD010146823.1:0-20799 GCA_019843815.1 Montemys delectorum | reverse complement strand
TGTGTGTGTGTGTGTGTGTGTGTGTGTGTGTGTGTGTGTGTGTGTGTATGGGTGGGGTGAGGTGGAGGGGTTGGTTATTGGGGACTCAGCGAACCTGCTGTCGAACCTGCTGTCGAACCTGCTGTCGAACCTGCTGTCGAACCTGCTGTCGAACCTGCTCTCTTCCTCCAGGGCTTTATGAGTCACTTCATTGGAAAATCCTTGTGGTGGTGGTATCAGGTGTTTTCTGTAGGAGATGATGTTAGCTTGTTGGGTCGTCAGTGGGTGTATTGTGTTGGGTTTTTTTTGTTTTTGTTTTTGTTTTTAATTTCTGTCTGTCAAGTACTGGGTTAGAGAAGCGTCCGTGTTGAGAAGATTACTATGGCGCAGGCCTGCTATTTTCCCATGAGTGGGTAATCCACAGGGCCTCAGTGGAAGACTTGTCCCGTTCTTATCCAGGCACCACAGGTTTCTGGTCCCTGACTCTTTTTTTGTATAGGGAGTGACACTTGCTCTCAACATATTGTAGACCTAGTAGGCCCGTGGATTGAAGCAGTCATACCACAAAAGCTGCCATCTTCAGGATACGCAGGCCACATAGTAATGAAGTAATACTGGTGGAGAAGTGCTCATAGAATTGACAAGCCTAGAGATTCGGACTGAACTTTATGTGGTTTCCAGTCACTTAGGGCTCCTCTCAAGTCCACAAGGGGGTCAAGAAGGCAAGTGGATCTGGGGTATTAGGGTAGGGGTAGTTAGTAGTCTTGATTGTTGCTGTTTTTATTCACATCTCCTAGGTAACTGAGCCTGTGATTCTGCCTTCTTAGGTCTGATTGATGACTATAAAACCCTCCATGGCAATGGCCCTGCCCTGGGCAACTCATCAACTACTCGGTGGCAGCCACCCGTGTTCCAGGGTGGCAGGACCTTTGGCACCTGCTACTCCCGTCGGAGGGGCTTCTCCTCACACCATGGCCCATCATGGCGCAAGAAATACTCCCTTGTGAATCAGCCTCTGGAATCTTCTGAGCCAGCCAGTGATCACGCTTTGCAGGCATCCCTCAGGTCTGAGGATAGCCAGCATCCTGAACCCCAGCAGTACATCCTGGAGAGACAAGTCCAGCTCAGTCCAGATCAGAATATGGTTATTAAAATCAAGCCACCATCAAAGTCAGGCTCCGTCAATGTTTCAGGGGTCCAGCGGGGGTCCTTGGAAGACTGTAATAACCCCTCTTGGAGTGACCAAAGACCCCAAGGAAGTGACGTTGAGGTCCCTGGTGGACAACTGCAGCCTGCAAGGCCAGGAAGAACCAAGGTGGGTTACAATGTGGACGACCCCCTCTTGGTCTGCCAAAAGGAGCCTGGCAAGCCTCGGGTCGTGAAGTCTGTGGGCAGGGTTAGTGACAGCTCTCCTGAGCACCGGCAGACAGTCAGTGAAAGCGAAATGGCTATGAAGGCACACTTCCCATCCTCTCTCCTGCCCCCACACACTGCTGTGGCTCTGGGCCGGAAGGTCGGCCCTCATTCTGTCAGCTATTCGGAACAGTTTATCGGAGACCAAAGAGCAAATACTGGCCATGCAGACCAGCCAGCTTCCTTGGGGTCCGTGGTGGCTTCAGTCAGACCAGCAACGGGAGCCCGGCAGGTCAGGGAGGCCTCACTGCTAGTGTCCTGTCGAACCAGCAAGTTTCGGAAAAACAACTACAAATGGGTAGCTGCCTCAGAAAAGAGCCCACGGGTCACTCGGAGAGCCCTCAGTCCCAGAGCAACAATGGAGAGTGTGAACAAGGCTGCTTTTGGTACAGTTGGAAAGACAGAGAAGTCACAGCCTAAAGCTGACCCAGAGGCAAGGCCTGAGAAACTGGCCACACCATCCAAGTCTGGACCCTCTCCCAGCAAGTACAAGTGGAAGGCTTCCAGCCCGTCTGCTTCTTCCTCCTCCTCTTTCCGATGGCAGTCTGAGGCTGGCAGCAAGGACCCTCCTTCTCAGCTCTCACCAGTCCTATCTAGGCCCCCATCAGGAGATAGACCAGCAGGGGCACCCAGCAGCTTGAAGCCCCTCTTTGGAGAGCCACAGCTCTCAGCTTACAAAGTGAAGAGCCGGACCAAGATTATCAGGAGGCGGGGCAATACCAGGTGTGCTCTCTTACAGTGTCCTGTCTAGGTGGGTGGGGTGGGGCTCATTAAATGTTTTTGGTTTCTGCATTAGGGAATTTGGACCTTAGCTCATGCTCCCTTCCTGGTTTCCAGGTTGGGGAAAAAGAAGGCCCCTGTTGGGTCTATTCCTCACCACTGATGTGTGACCTAAGCTGGGAGCTTTGAGCGTGATTTGGGGTCATGCTTCATGGGAGCAAGGCTGGAAGTACTGTTGTCATATAGAGATGTGTCAGGTAAAGACTGAATGATTCAGGGGCTTGCATGGGGCCCCAGTTGGGTTGGAGAGGCAAGAGCTCTGGCACTGGTAATGCCGACAGACCCATCCTTTCTTCTCTTGGTGAGAAGCTAGATTATTTCAGGTAGTTTCCCTTCTAGGTGGGCAGGGTTCAAAAACATATGGTACCATGCCAGGTTAGGTGCTTGGGAGCAGCACCCGGGTCTGTCCAGTATGTAGCAGTAGGTGATTGGATCAGTGGGTTGTGTGTCTGAGCTGTGGGTGGTAGACTAGGGTGCTGGGCCCTGTCAGGTGTGCCTGGACTTTTCCTGCTCTGTTTTTACTCGAGAGCTTTAGGTTCTAGGAAGTCAGGCTTCGTGGGGCACTCTGCTGGTCCAGACAGAAGGATGCATCATCATGATATGTGGGGTGACTGAAGGGGATAGCAGTACTGCAGTCCCAGGCTTCCCTGCCTTGTGTTCGTTCGGCTGCCACCTTCCAAGTGTGCCGAGCTGCTGAGTGTCCAGTGCTCCAAAGGAAGCAGACTGATTTCACATCCCAGCTGGCTCTTTGCTGATGGCCAAGCTCCTGGTTTATCAGCACATATCGCTGAGATCCTTACCCTTGCATGCTTTCAGCAGACTATAAGATGGCATCCTAGCCCAGAGTCTATGGTCAGGGGTCAGAGACTTCAGATCAGCCACTGATGGCAAAGGTACTGACTGCCTGCTTACCAGGCAGAGGGCCTGCCTGTGCCTTCTTCCAGAGGACATTTACTGCCCTTGCCATACATCCCCCTAAGGACGTTCTTCCTGCTGTCTTAATTTGGTCTTTGGCTCTCTATATGCTCACTTCTTCTGGCTTTATGCTTCAGACATGTGCTGTCTGTAGTTATCTGAGCCTGGGTGCTGTGCTCACTGTGCCTAGAGAATAGATTTCTTCTTATCATACTGGTGCTTTCCTCTATTGTGGGACCCTCAGAGGGGCATTTTGTAGCATCTTGAAGATGTGTTTGGGAGATGGCATGCAAGCCTGATGGCAGCTCCTTCTCAGGAATGCTGTCCTTCTCCATCACCTTTTCCTGTAGTCTTGTACTAGAATCTGTACTAAAAGTCCATTTGGCTTGGAGAAGGGCTGGGGCAGGGGCAGGGGCAGGGGCAGGGGCAGGGGCAGGGGCAGGGGCAGGGTCTGAAACCACTCTGCTCTTTTTTACTCTGAGAACATTGCACCCTGTGCTGTCTCCAGTTGATGAAGGTGCTTGGGCAGATCTACCCAGTGAGCCTGTTGGTCATTTTTTTGTGTTTTATCTTCATAGCCTTCCTGGGGACAAGAAGAACAGCCCCACAGCTGCCACCACCAGCAAAAACCATCTTACCCAGCGTCGGAGACAGGCCCTGCGGGGGAAGAATAGCCCCATTTTAAGGAAGACTCCCCACAAGGGTCTGATGCAGGTCAACAGGCACCGGCTGTGCTGCATGCCATCCAGCCGGAGCCACCTCTCCACCAAGGAAGGTATGACAAAGAGAAAAGCTCTAGGCACTGGCTGAGGGTGGGCTGCACTCTGCTGGGGTGATTAGGAACCATGTTAGGCAGGTGGGATATGGGACCCAAGTGAAAGGCTAGAGAGAGGTGGGCAGAAGGTCTGCTAGTGTTGTTGCCTGGCAGAGTGTGAGGAAGGAGTATGGGCTCCTTTCTGGAGCCCTCTAGGATAGCACCACTTGCTTGTGTCTGTGGGGTAGAGTCTATGGACAGACACATCGCCTGGGAACACCAAAGAAAAGATTGTCTCCTGCTGGTAGTGGCTGTCACAGTGTCCTCCAGCCCCACAGGTTGCCAGGGAAGAGTGAAGGGTAAGGGGTCTTGAGTTCAATGGCTCTACCTGTGGTGCCTTGGATGTGTTAGGGGGCTATTGAAACTGTTGGTGGTGCCTCCACTACCAGTGGAGGAATGGATAGCCTCTAATTATAGACAGATGTGATGACTGCACAGTGCCCTGGTATTTCTGTTGCAGGAAGGGCTCTGGGGAGTCTGTCTATCCATTATTCACTTGTTTACCCACCAAGCATGTGATGGGCACCTTGGGCCAAGAATTGTCCTGCCGGTTCCTGGGGATACTTAGCTACATTCTAGTGGAGATGAATGGCTGCCTGCGCCCTTGTCAATAGCCTAGACAGTTGGCTTTGGGTGGTGAAGGTGTCCTGAGAACAAGAAAGCAGAAGCATATAGTTAGGGCTACGGGGAGAGTGTCAACACTAGGCAGGCATTAGGAGTACTTCTTGAGGAGACTTGAATGAGGAGAGGAAATAGCGCTCAGCCGTGCAGGTGAAGGCCCTGGTGGATCACAGAGTAGGAGGAAGACCATACAGCCAATGTGCTATACAGGGTCAGAAAAGGGGATTACCCTAGTGGAAAGGGCACTAGGTAATGGGGGAAGCTCTTTTAGGCCATAGTAAGGAAAAAGAATTAAGTTCTGTGTTTCAGGGAAGGATAAAAGAGGGAGCCAGGAGACAGCTTGTGTTGCTGCTCTCAGGAATATCAGGTGACAGGGTTGGACTAGCAGGCTGTAGTAGACAGTGAGTCAGGATGGCTAGCACGCAGAGCCCTGAGTGTGAGCTCAAGGGAGGATCATCATCTAAGTAGCAAATGAGTTGTGAAAACAGGAGATACTGACTGGGTAGCATACTCCTCAGGTAGAGGTTCCAGAGACTACTACTCTCGACTACTCTAGATAGGCAGAGATCACAGGGTGGGCTGTGTACAGGAGGGGGGAGGAGATGAGAGTGACAGTGGTAATTCCTCTGGCCTGGAGCCTGGATGAATTTGGCTTGCTGTAGGATCCAGCTTGTGGTTTCCTCAGCTTCCTCTTGCAAGGCTTGCTGTCTGCCTCTTTCCCTGTTTGTCTAAGTATCCCAGCCTGAATGATGTTCAAAGCTCTGGCCAGTTTGTTTGATTCCCTGGGCTGGAGTCCTGTCCTATTGCTGATTGGAGATTTTCTGTCTCCAAGTGGGTGCAGCCCACAAGCTTCTGTGGCCATTAGAGTCCGTGTCTCCCCATACATGGGTCAGTGGATAGTGGCTGCTCCTTAAGCTAGTGCTTAGTCTTCTCGCTCTGCTTCCCTCCGAGAAAACACTTAGCCCTAGTTCCACATTTTCCTTGGTACCAGTATCCTGGTGTCTAGACTTTGTGTGCCAAGGAATTGGGTGAGCCTAGCTGCTCTGGCCAGCCCCTTCCTTCCTCCAGGTCTCTACTCAGCCCTACTGTGTGGCCTAGCAGCCAGCAGAGGGCACACTTGCTCCTCTTATTCCCTCCATCCACCTTTTTCTGGTAATTGATTGCCTAATTTCCTCTTTATGTGAAAGAAAGCAGATATGAAGTAATTTGCAGCAATAACCTGCTAATGCTGGGCCAGTATCGAAACTCCCCTGTTCATTTCAAGTGGCAGATAAAACACTAATACATAATTATCCTTGCAAATTGGATTGTTTTAAATAACCAAAAGGCTACGGCCAGAAGAAAGCGATCCCATCTCCCTCGAGTTACTCTTGCAGCGTAATTGCCGCGTTCAATCAATTTCCCTGGCGTTAGAAATTCCATCACAATCAACATTAAGCTTTATTCATTGTGATGGCTAAGAGCCGGGCCATTTCTCCTCTTTTTCTTAACTGGCAAAATTAATCAGGGAAAAGATTTTAAACATTTACCCGTGCGAAAGAGGTCAGCGCTGCCACTATATTGCTCAGCAGATAAGGGGGCTAATAAAAAGAAAATTGAATTACTAATGATCACCAGGAACTGAGTATATAAAACCTGGCAATCGTCAGTTCAGGAGAGGGAGAATCAATTTTCTTGGGACAAGGTGCGCTCATTTTTTATTTTGGCGCGTATTATCAGCAATTTAATTTGAGAGCGCATAAACAGGAGGAAACAGTTAGGGAATAATGAGCCTGGAGGTGTAAAGTGCCGCAGGATATATGCTGTACACAATTTATTTGGCACAACAGATAATCGCTTTAATTGAATTCAAAACTGCATTGTTCAGCAGCCATGGGGCTGTTCAGGCCTGGGGACCGAGAGTATCAGGAAGGTTCCAGTCTGATGTAGTGTCTCTCTTCTGGTCAGCCTTTGGTTATGGGGTGGCATGAGCTCCCAAGAGAGCCCTAAGGTGGTCAAGGAGGCATGCGTGCTCCTGTTGAGACCTGCTTGGTCTGCCTCCCATGGACAAATGTTAGGAAAGGCATCTGGGGAGAGGAGATGAGCCTTTACAGATGTGGTGATTGGTAGTTAGCATGTGATGCTCTTTCTCTGGTTGGTGTGGGGATATGGGACCTAGGAGGCTTGGAGTGAGCTCCCAGGCTTACTCACATAAGGCGTGGCCAAGGCCTGGTATGTGGCTTGGCTCCCTGAGCTGTGTGCATGGGTGGTTTAATCTGATATAGCACCTGCTGCTCTAGCGTAGGTAGCAGCTTGGGACCAGTAAGTCATGGGCTTCTAACCAATAGCCTTTTGGAAGCATTAGCTGTCCACCACTAAGAGCGAGCCATTGTGGGTAGACAGGCTGTGTGTCATCACCTCTCAGAGCTAGTCTTAGGAAGACCCTCCTCTTTTATCTGCCCGTGGTGTATATGTGGCCATTGCCTGTCCTTTTCTTCTTATAACTATGTTAAAGTTTTGGTCTTGGGGCTTAGTTAAAAACATTACTGCTTTTGTAGGACTCAAGTTTAGTTTACAACTGCTTATAACTTTGTCTCCAGGGGATCAGTCACCCTCTTCTGGACTCCATGCATATGAACATGCATGTACACATACCCACATATGGACACACATACAGAGACTATTTAAAATAAAATAGTCTGACTTTTTAAAAACAAGGCTGGGACAGTGGCTTAGCAGTTAAGAGGATATACAGTTCTTCTAGAGTACTCCACTTTGATTCCCAGCACCCGAGTCAGGTGGCTCACAACTGCCTATAACTCCTGTTCTAGGGAAATCTTGACACCCCCAGCTTCCATGGACACCCATACTCAAGTGCATGCACACACACACACACACACACACACACACACACAAACACACACACTTTCACACTGTTAAAAATAAAATGAATTGGCAGGGTGTGGTGGTACACGCCTTTAGTCCTAGTACTCTAGATGGAAAGGCAGGTGGGTGGATCTCTGAGTTTAAGGTCAGTCTCTTCTACAGAGTCAGTTCTAGGATAGCCAGGGCTGTATAGAGAAACCCTGTCTTGAAAAACCAAAAAAAAAAAAAAAAAAAAAAAAAACAACCAAAAAACAAAACCAAAAACAAATGAACTATATAAAAATAAATAAACAATGAAATAAAATTTAAAAATCTTTTCAACAAACCTTGGCCTTGCCCTGGAAATCGAGCCTTCTTAGGTAAAGGATTCATTTGGTAGATTCTGGGCTAGGGCTTGCTAGAGGGCTGGATAATAAGGACTAGGTGAATTTTCACTGTGATTTCATGCAGACTGAGACCTACCAGCCTCCTAGGCTTTCACATGAGCCTCCTGGGAAGTTACTTACCTCTAGTACAGAGTTCTTTGGCTTGTGGCAGGAACCATCCCTCAGTTCACTGTGGGATCTGTGCTATGAAGGAACCACTGTTAATGTTTATAGGGAAGAAACAGATTGGCCACTCATTTTGGGTCACTGGCATAAAAATAAAGAAGGGTCATGCCCCTTGTCTGGCCACAGATCACTCAGATGAAGGTCCTCTTGTCCTGCCTATGGAGAGTCTGCTGGGATGGGTTTCGTTCCCACATTCAATGGTTTGTAAGTGCTCAGGGAGTCTTCGTCGTATGAGCTCTATTAGCTTCATGCACCCTGCTACAAGCTCGGTAGCCATCCTCAGCTTAGGATTGATACCAGTCTGAGGCTGGGAAGATGTTCAGTGTTCTCTGAGAGCTGACCTTACCCCCCAGCTTTTAGCCATCCTGAAGGCAGTCTCCCCAGAGCTCTGGCCAGTCTTTCTTGGTCAGACACCTTCACGCTGTGGTAGGACAGCTTCTCCATTGTCCCCACTGACCGTATAGACAAATGCTTTCTAGCCTGCTGACCTGATTTTGTGTGCTTTTAGGCCCTGCCTGGCAGCTTCAGTCTTTGACCCCTTGCATCCCCTGTTCTGACAGAGTTCCTAAGTAGGCCTTTTTTGGTATATATGGATCATTTCAGAATCATGTTGTTGTTGTTGTGTTTTATCTGTTGTGGGAGGGGGCTGCTTGCCAGGTAGTTTTAGGCATGGAGGAAACCTATCCACATTCCTCCTGTATTCACAGCTTCACACTTTGTCCACTTACCTGGGATACTGGGGATTGAACTCAGGCCCTTGAGCATACCCAAGCACATGCTCTCCCCTGAGCTCTGTCTTCAGTTCTCTTTTTTACTTTTTTTTTTTTTTTAAAAGATTTATTTATTATTATAAATGAGTACACTGTAGCTGTCTTTGGACCACTAGAAGAGGGCATCGGATTTCATTACGAGTGGTTGTAAGCCACCATATGGTTGCTGGGATTTGGACTCACGACCTTTGGAAGAGCAGTCAGTGCTCTTGCCTGCTGAGCCATCTCACCAGCACCCTACTTTTTTTTTTTTTTAGATTTATTTATTTATTTTTTATGTGAGTACATTGTCACTGTCTTCAGACACACCAGAAGGCAGAAGAAGACATCTGATCTCATTACAGATGGTTGTGAGCCACCATGTGGTTGCTGGGACTTGAACTCAGGACCTCTGGAAGATCAGCCGGTGCTCTTAACCACTGGGCCATCTCTCCAGCCCTCTTTTTTACTTTTTATTTTTAGACAGAGTGTTGCTAAGTTTTTCAGTGTGGCCTTGGACTCAACACTGTAACCCAGAGAGGCTTTGAATTGTGATCTGCTTCAGCTTCCTGGGTAGCTGGGACTAGTTACCCTTCTTACTTCATCCTATTTCTTTTTAAAGCCTAGGCTATCATGCAGCCTAGGCTAACTATGTATGTAGTTAAGGATGTTCTTGAAGCTCCTGCCTCTGCCTCCCAGTGCTGGGATTATAGGCATGAGCCACCATCCTGACTTTCACTTCTCCTCCTGTGCCAAAGTACGATGGGATCTTGCCTGTGATCAAGCCTGCTTTCTCTCTGCCTAGGCTTTGTCCTTTAAAAGCCTGCCCCTTTTTGAAAGTCTCACTCCTCCTTGGCCAGGACTTGTTCATTCCTGGGCCAGATCCTACCCTTCTCAGCTAAATCCCACCTATTCTGGCCAGACACTAGACTTGGCCCCTTCAATAGGCCCTGTCTCTGAAGGCTTTGCCCATCTCCAGCCAGATGACTTTTCTATGAGTTGGCCCCACTCACTCTGGCTAGCTAAACCTCTCTATTCTATATCTACCTACTTTTTGCAGTGTGGTCCTCTTCCTTCAGATATCTAGGGCCCCCTGTCTTCATTCAGGCAACTGCTAAGTGCCCATGGTCAGCCTTACAAGCCTATCTGCTTTAAGAGCACCGTGGCATTCCAGCTTCCTGCTTCATTTCTGCAGTGTGTGGGTTTCTGAGTTAACTGTCTGTATTGCCTCACTAGAAAGGTGCTGTAGGAGGGCTTTGTCCTACTCTTGTCACACAGATGTGAGTCTCTTGGTGCAGAGCCAGAGGAAGGAAGTTTATTCCATTGCAGAAGCACTGTGTGGGACAGGGTCCCCTTCTGCAGAATATTCTAGGTGAAGGTTCTTCTCTCTAATTCTGTCACCACATGTGTTAGAAGCCAATTCCTGGCTTCAACCCAAAGCTTTTATTGGGTGAGCAAGCCCTGCTAGTTGGGGGATACTTGTTTCATCTGACTTAAGCTGAGTAGGGCTTGGTCAGTATGTGGGTAGAAAGGTGTTCATCATGGTGTGTTTGATTGCCTGTTGAGAGCAGCACTGCTCACTGGGAGATCTCAGATCCTTCCAGTGCCCAGGATTCTTGGAGAATAATTATATTCAGCATCTGAGGATGAGAGTCTGAAAGAGACTGACCTGTGAGGAGAAACAACAGGCCTGCCTGTTGGGATATTATTCCTGCCCTGTGCCAAGTGTTCCTGGTGGGTGGGAGTCAGTAGTGGTATGCTAGAAGGGTCCACGAACACCCCATAACACCGCTGGCTGTGGAATAGATTGCCTCACCACTGGTGCCACTCTGTGTCTCACACTGTGAGGACAGTTGAGGAAGTCTGGGAGCAGGAGGATTGGAAGATGAAAATGCTCACAGGCTGGCTGTACAGCAGCAATGTGATCTGCAGTCTCTCAGGTGCCCAATCCTCCGCTTGGCCCTGAGCCATGTGGCCTCTGGGGAGCTGACTTCCAGCAGAGTTGAGCCAGAGAGCAGAGACTGGTAGCACTCTGTTAGGAGTGGCAGTTTGGTTGTGACAGCATCCTTCCCTACCTGACCTAGGCTTGGGCAGTAGCTCTTGGTGGTCTTGGCTGACTGCCTTCTTCAATGCAGCCCAGGGCAGAGAAGCAGAGAGCTTCCATCAGGACCCCAAGTTAGACAGCAAGGATGCGTACTGCTTCCTCTCTAGTTATAACTATAGCTGAGGCCGCAGGTGCTACGGCAAGGGCTTTGGAAGTGCATTGGCGCCTCAGGTACTTGTTGGGTACACAGGGTGGCTTGTTGTACCTGGTGGGAAAGGGCTCAGGGCCAGGGATCTGGATAAGAGGCCAGGCTTGATAGACATCCTTTATTGGTGGGTGGTGGGAGCAACCACATCTGTTATTCAAGTTTTAGAATTTGCCTGAGATAGTGTACATATAAAGTACACATCCTCTTTATGCTGGTTGGTGCCATTGTCTCGCTGAGGAGTTTGGATCTTCTGTGTTCTTGTCACTACTGTCTGTGTGTTTTTTGCTTTTTTTTTTTTTTAATATATCTGTAAAATCAGAGTTGACTGGCCCCAGGGTCTCTATGCAGATCAAGGAGCTGGAGCCTTTGGGTGTTTCAGACCAGTGTGGTATTGCCCTGTGCTGTGTGGTGGCTGCTGTCGCTGCCTGGGAAGCCCTACTCAGTGCCTCAGGGGTCTGCCATCCATTGTTGCTCACTGGTATGCAGCTGGACTGTTCGATTTTACTATAGCTACGGCAAACACTGTTAAAGGGCATGAGAACAGTTAAATCTGGAGTCCTGCTTTCATAAGGGAAAAAAGAAAATGCTGAATTAGGCTCTGAGAAAGGCATCCGCAGCGATCCTTGGATCTTGCATAAATTATCGGGCGCGCGGGAGGCCTCCGATTTTACGTTTGTTGCAACCATGCTAATTAATTATTCCACAAGAATTGGCATGAGCACACGTGTGTGTGCTACTCCTGGTGAGCGTGCCCCTTCTGACGCCTGGCTTGGGGAGGGTAGCGGTATCAGAGTGGCTGGAGCTTGTATCTTTAAGATGGCAGGCGTCCCCTCAGGACAGTTTGGCTAGTCTCTGTAAATGGAAGTGAGAGTAGTCTTCCTTTGTCACTTTCCTCCTGGTGAAAGAATTGCCTATCTTTTGTATGTCCTGACTGACTTTTAATCAAATACTGCATCTTGGCCACTGAACATGGACTCAAGAGATTAGTTTCATACTCTGTTTTGTGCTGCACAGTTAGGCTTTGCCCAGCTGCCTCTTGCTGGGTTGTCAGGGCCCACAGAAGCCGATGACTCCCTTGAGGTTATGTTACTGAGTACCCAGGAATTTCCTCAGAGAACATGGCATAAGAACTGTCCTAGAAGCTATCCCCATGCCTGTCTGCCCTCAAGCAGCGTCAGCAAGGCCTACAGCAAGTAGCATGTGGATACAGTTTAGAATAATCGCCGCTTGTTTTGTACCTGGTCATGGGTGGGTGCTAGCTGTAGGCAAACACCCCTTGTATGGAGTTAGAACCAGTTTGTGGTGGGTTGTAGGGATCAGGACACAGTGACAGAGTTTTAGGTGGGCCAAGAAAGGAGCCCATACCCAAACCTGGGTTATGAGTATGGGATAGAGTAAGGGGCCAGGACACAGCCCATGAGCCAGCCTTAGTGTATGGCTCTCCTGTGCTGGGCTGTGCCCTGATAGTGGGCTTTCCAAGAGCCTCTTTTTGTCGGCTAGTCCTCAGGTGGTTGGTGGTCTTAGGAATGTACTGAGTGAACCTCACTGTAATGGGGCAGGTACTCTTTGAGCCCAGAGCACACCCCTCTGATTGGAGAGACTTTTTTTCTTTTTCTTTTTCTTTTCTTTTTTTTTTTTTTTTGAGACAGGGTTTCTCTGTGTAGCCCTGGTGTCCTGGAACTCACTCTGTAGACCAGGCTGGCCTCGAACTCAGAAATCCGCCTGCCTCTGCCTCCCAAGTGCTGGGACTAAAGGCGTGCGCCACCACTGCCCGGCTTGGGAGAGGCTCTTAATGAGCTCCACACAGCTTGTGGCTGTGAGGGCTGCTTTGTCTGTGGCACTATGTCTACAGTAGGTCCCAGCACAGTATTGCTTCTTATGGCATTTGGGGCTAGAACCTAGGTATCCTGTATGGATTTGGCAGACCATGTTTTATGGATTCAGACCACCCTCTGAATCCCCAAGTCACATGATGGAGAACATTGATGGCACACTGTGCCAGAGAACCTGGTTTGGGTCACCCCTTCATGATTTAGGCTGCTCATGGGCCCTTCAGGTCTCCTTTTCCATAGTGGGGAGAACCTTCCCTCTGGAACCAAGCAGAGCCAGGGGCACGGTGCTCAGGGACATGAGCCCCACGGAATGATGCTGGAAGCTGCCTGCCTTAGAAGGGTGTGCTTATGATGGGCTTGAGAGCATTCCATGAGGAATTTTTTTTCCTGCTTAAGACAGCTGGGCATGGAAAGCAGCTGGGTAGCTGGGACACAGTGCTCTTGGGTAGGCGGGGTTTCCTCTTGGCCTCTTGCCAGGGAGCCTTCCTGGTTTGCCTCTACTCAGTGAAAGGACCTGACCTGGTCCCTCTGGTTAAGGACACTAAATAGAAAGGGTGTTATTCCTGCAGAATCTCACTGGGCCTCCAGGGCAGCACCCTAGCCAGGGCTGACTGAGGAGGACAAGCAGGCCTGTGGGAGGTAGGAGATGCCTGCTGCGGGTTCTGGGCTAGGAAGCTGAATGCGGAGCCCATCTCCCTCCATGAGCTGGCCTTGTGGGAAGGAGCAGGTATGGTTGCATGGGGCTAGAGATCAGGCTGCCATTGCTGCTTGAGGGATGCACAGAGAACCCGTTTGACACCTGTGCTGGAACCTAACAATGAAATTTAGCCAGGGTGTGTCTGAGTTTCACATGAGCAGCCAGCTGGCTGGCCAAGGAGGTCTGGGCCTTAGGACTCACAGCTATGTCTAGGTCTCTCTTTCTCTCTCTCTCTCTCTCTCTCTCTCTCTCTCTCTCTCTCTCTCTTTTTAAAGATTTATTTATTTGTTTCATGTATGTGAGTACACTGCGGCACCTTCAGACGCACCAGAAGAGGGCATCAGATCCTCGTTACGGATGGTTGTGAACCACCATGTATTGCTGGGAGTTGAACTCAGGATCTCTGGGAGAGCAGTCAGTACTTTTAACCGCTGAGCCATCTCTCTAGCCCCTGTGTCTAGGTCTCAAAGAATATGCTTTGCTCAAAAAGATTGCTCCAAAAAACTCCCCAAAAGCCTCTAAAATTGTTCTTTGGCCCTTTCCTTCATGCCTGGGGATTCCTATTTTTTTTTTTTTTATTTTTTTTTTTTTAAAGATTTTTTATTGTTATATGTAAGTACACTGTAGCTGTCTTCAGACGCACCAGAAGAGGGAGTCAGATCTCATTACAGATGGTTGTAAGCCACCATGTGGTTGCTGGGATTTGAACTTAGGACCTTTGGAAGAGCAGTCAGTGCTCTTAACTGCTGAGCCATCTCACCAGCCCGGATTCCTAATTTTTAAGGGAAGCACATGCCTGTGTGTGGTTCATCTGGTTTTAGTTCAAGATGGTTTCCTATACCTATAGTTTGATCTGGGCATCAGGGCTGCTGGGAATGATTGGTGAGTGCCTGAAGGCAAGGGCTGTAAGCTCACCCTGACTCCCATGTCAGATACCCTGATTTGCCCAGAGAATGAGGATTGGTTGGGGTTATAGTGCTTAAAAGTGAGCAAGCAAGGAGACCAGACAGGGAGGGGCTCTTGGGAGGACTCCACCTACAGAGAGGCCAGTCAGTGTGAGGTCTGAGGAGGCAGTGCGGGGCCTGGGTTTTATAGATATCTAAATGTGCAGTCTGTAAGAATTTCACTCCAGGTGTAGCTTTTCAAAATTACTACATTTCATATATTTATTTAATATGTGTGTGTGTGTGTGTGTGTGTGTATACAGTGTGTGTGTGTGTGTACAGTGTGTGTGTGTGTGTATACAGTGTGTACAGTGTATACACATGTGCCACACTGTGCATGTGGTGGTCAGAGGATGCCTTCCACCATATGGACCCTGGGGATTGAACTCAGGTCACCTGGCTAGGTGGCAAGAACTTTTATCTTGCTGGCTTACTTTAGCTGTTTTCCATAAGTTAATTATTTTTGTTTTTCTCCAGATACTTTATAGTTTTTATGTGACTCTTCCTTCTTTGACCTGTGGGTTATTAAAAGGTACTTTTTAATTTGCCGATGTGGGGATTTCAAAATTATTTTAACTAATGGTTTTTTTTACTTCAGTTTGTGTGTACAACTGGATTTCAGGCCATTGGATGTTTCTGCAAATTTGTAGTTCAACTTGTGTAAATTGCATTTGAAAAGAATGTTATTCTGGCTGGCCTGAAACTCAGAGAGAGGTCTACCGAGCTCCTGCCTCCTGAATAACTGAGTGCTGGGATCAAAGGTATGTACAACTCACCTGGATTCCAACCAGTCATTCTTTTCAGGTCCAACTCTGGACTTTAACGCTTCGTGCTGCAGACAGAACCCAGGGCCTCCCAGGTGTTTTGCATGCTCTGTTGCACTGAGCTCAGCATTCACCTGCCACTGTAATGGCACTTTTTAAAGACCATTAATTATTAAGATGTCTGGCCATCTTGCTGTCTGTCATGTGTGTCTGTGTGTATGTGTGTGTTCTTTTCTTAGTTTTGAGCCAAATCTGACTTGCTCGCATGTTTGATTATTTTATAGAGAGTAGTAGACAATGTGTATGAGAGATTTGAAGAAACTTGAGGATGGGTGATTTCTTCTTTCAGTTGTATGACAAGACCTACAGTCAGTCTTCTAGGCCACTGGGTGATTGTCCTGACCAGGGAGGGACTCTTTATTGGGCAGTTCTGGCTGGACTATAGCTCTGTAAGCCCCAAGAAGAATTGGAATATAGGTCCATTAAGGTCCAAGGATTCCTTGTGAACGTCCAGCTCTTCACGGTAGTACCTCCCTATGCCCAAGGGTTCACTGTGCTTGATGGTCTGGTTTGGCTGAGGGGAGTCTATCTTAGTTAGGCTTTCTGTTGCTACAATGAAACACCATGACCAAAAGCAACTGGGAGGGAAGAGTTTATTTTCTTAGACTTCCACATCATTGCGAGAAGTCGTTAAAGGAAATCAGCACAAGACCTCAAGGTTGGAACCTGGACGAGGGAACTGAAGCAGAGACATGCTGCTTACCAGTGTCTTCCTCATGGCTTGCTCAGCCTGCTTTCTCACAGCACCAGAGGTGGCTCCCCTCACACACAGTGAGCTGGACCCTCCTACACCAATCACCAGTCAAGAAAATGCCCTACAGTCTTGCCCCTGGAGCACTCTGGTAGGGTCATATTTTTCAATTGAGGTTCCTGGTTCTCAAATGACTCTAGCTTGTGTCAAGTTTATATCAAACCAGCAAGCAGAGTCTATGGCTGAAGAGGGAGGAGAGTGAGCAATAGGAACCCACTTAGCTGTGAGTGGGTCGGGGAGCACTCTCATAGAAGCAGGGGGATGGGAAAGGGGATAACATTTGAAATGTAAATAAAGAAAATATCCAATAGTTAAAAAAAGCCCACTTTGTCAAGCTATACAGCTTTATAAACCTTGGACTCACTTTCTCACCAGCAGGCTGGGTGTGTGAGGTGCTCTACTCAAACTGTCATTAGCAAAAAAAGGCTGCTGTGACTTGGTGACCTGTGTGCAGCTAGCTCAATGACCTGTGGCTTCTAAGAGTTTCTGGAGCAGAGTGGTGGAGGGGTTGCTTGGTGGGCAGGGCAGCTTTTGGGGTCCTGGACGCAGCCTTCCTCTTGCAGCTTTCTCCTTGTTCCACCTCTAGGCCCCTGGGAGAGGCTTGTGAGAAGTCCTGCCTGGTTAGGATTCTGAACCCACTGTAGCTGAACTAAAGTGTGGGGCTGCAGAGTTTGGTCTAAGTGGAGACTAATGATAAAGCCGTATTTGGGTGAGAAATTTCTGTGTTTGCGCCCCGCTCATAGGGTGAGATTGAGTACTAGTTGCAGGGTAGCAATGGGTACTGACAGCCCCTGCGGGAACTGCAGGGAGAGTCAGGACTCTGGAGTGGCAGTGGTCTCTGATGTTTAGGCCTGTCAGGGAGTGGAGCATGGTCTCCAGTACTAATTCATGTTTTGCCCAAGTGCTAACTGGCTCAGGGACATTGTAGAATACAGCAAGGGAATAAGTAGGGATAACTTTATCATAGCAAGCAAGGACTGGGTAGGTTGGGTCTTGGGTTTCCTGAACAGCTTGCTCCTTGCTCTTGTAGCCTGCTTAGGCTAGTGCTATTGTCAAGAGGGCAGCTGGGGAAAAGAGCTAGGGGGCTGATGGGACCACTCCTGCCCAGGAGACCCAGCAGGGCATTTCTGTGTACTTGCTCATCGAGGGGTTACCACAGTCAGAGTCTAGGTTAGGCTGGAAGGCCGTTTGTGATGCTCTTGGTTGGAACTCCCCAGACTGAGCCCCTTGCTGCCTGGCCTTCCTCTTGACATCTGCAGTCTTCCTGGCTTACATACTCTTTGGGAGCATATGACCCAGATGGAGCTCTACCCTCTTACTTGCCCATTGGACTCTGGAGCTGAGTGCCTTCCTTTCCCTTAATGCTGGGGTCCCTCTGGTGGTCCTACCAAAGGGAGCTCTTCAGATACAGAATCTGTCTCAGGGCAAGGCTGTGTGTGCCTTTCCTGCTATCAGAGCATCTAGGTAGCATAGAATCCCTGGAGAGGAGACTACATTCACTGTGGCCTTCTGCTTGTTGTAGATTTTCTGATTCTCATCCCTTCCCTGTGGCCATGGGCATGGTGGTAGCTTAGTATTGCCAGTAATAACTTGCTTACTGTAAAGGGCCTTCATTCTCCATATAAGGCTAGTGTCTTGCCAGGAGGAAGAGGAGGAGGAGGAGGAAGAAGAGGAAGAGGAAGAGGAGGAGGAGGCATGGATCAGGCCGAGCCTGCTAGAGAGGAAGTCTTCAGGGTCAGGAGTAGCCAGGAAAGCACCACAGTCTTATAGCTGGCGGTTTTAGGGCTCATGCCTTTCAAACTGAAGATTTAGTCTAAATGCATAGAAATTGATGGAATTTGCAAAGAAAATCTATAGCTGGGTCCGATGACTGTAAATCCAGCAGCTTGTGATCATTAAGTGTCCAGTTATTTGTGGCTTTGTTTGAGTGTCTATCTCTCAGGCCTGGCAGGAAGGAACCCTGGCCTTGGAGATAAGCCCCTGGGTCCCAATCTCTGTTTTGATACTTTTGATCCATGAGTCTTCTTGGGCTTCTTCAGGGGCTAGCAGCTGTTCATGACCTGCATGCTTATTTCCACTGCTGCTTGGCCCTGCAGGGTCAGGACAAAGCATTTAGTGTAGGTAGACTGATGGGTCACTGCTGTAGGGGAGTCTTCTGACTAGAAGCCAACCACTATCTTCCCCATTCTCTCCCACTATCCTGAGTCCCAGAGCCATCTAGCCCAAGCAAGGGAATGCAGCTTCTCTGCTTTGTGCTGAAGGTGATGCCTGGGTGGAGATGTTGGCTGGATGCACATGCTAAGGGGGCCTAGTTTTTTCTCCTGGGCCTAATGTACAGGCTACCTTGGGCACCTGTCACATAACCAGTCACAGGCTGCCTGGCTTTCTGCTGGTATGAGGTGAGAGAATAGGCTTAGGGGCACAGCCGGTCTGAGCCTCCTGTCTCAGTTGGGTATCTCAGCCAGGTAGATCTGGCTAGTGTAATTCAACATAGGGCCTGACTAGAGTCTTCCCTGTGTTCTTTCTTCCTTCTCTTTGTGGAGTATTGTATA
This sequence comes from Montemys delectorum, assembly GCA_019843815.1. Lineage (NCBI taxonomy): Eukaryota > Metazoa > Chordata > Mammalia > Rodentia > Muridae > Montemys > Montemys delectorum. The sequence continues at coordinate 2,260 of JADRCD010146823.1, read as the reverse complement.
TAATTGGGACACTAGAATTCAGATAAGTAGTTCAGATGCAGGCTGCTGTTTGTCCTGCTGTGGGTTGGTACCACCTACAGAGGAAAAATCCTGGGTTGTGACCGAGACTACTTTTTGAGCCCTAGCTACCTGAGAAGAAAAGTTTGGGGAAGGATTGGGCTGTCTAGCAGCTGGCAGCAGAGGCAGCAGAATCCTCATGCGTGTTTCACAGGATGACTTGGACTTCTGAGTAGCTCAAATGAGGATAGCTCCAGGTAACTCCCTTGAGCCTGTGATAGCCAAGTATCAGGAAGCTTGTTGGGGCTCAGTGGATGACAGGTTCTGGTAATTTGCCTTGTACTTGCTACAGCTGTCCTGGGAGGAGTAGATTTCAGAGCCTACCTGGACCTGCTCCATGTCAGCCACTCTGCTCCAGGGCCTACACACTCATAGGATAAAGTGCAGTGCCCAAAGATCTGTGTTCTTGGCACACACACATCTCTCAGCTTATTAAAGTATGGTTTGGGGTGAGGGGAGCGGTGAGATATGCTGCTGTCCTGGATGGCTGTCCTGGATAGTTATCTAGAGCCTAGGCTTTTCCAGCCAGGGCTGGAAGGTGCTTCAGGCTGCAGAGTGCTGTGCTTCAGCCCTCCAGCTTCTCTCTTGTCATTCTTTGGGCTCTTCCCACCTAAATTAGTCCTAAAGCTATGGTTTTCCTCTTTACAGTGGTTTCAAAGTTGCATGGACTGGGCTGGGGTCTGGCGGCTTTTCTCTTAATTGCCCTCTCTGCATCAGTAGCAGAGCATGTAAGTGGTAGGGCACACATCTGTGGAAGCCTGGGTAGAAGTTCTGGCTCCTGCGGTGGGTTGGTGTCACTTACAGAGGGTAAGTCCTGGGTGGTGACAATGGCCACTTTCTGGAGCCCTAGCCACCTGAGAAGAAGGTTTTTGGAAAGGGTTGGGCAGTCTAGCAGCTGGCAGCAGACTCCTCGTGTGGTGTATGTCTCTCAGATGTCCTGGACTCCTGAGTAGCTCACATGAGGACACCAAGCCCATCTGAGCTATGGCCACACCGCATAGTCCTGTGTGCAGTGGTCACCATATGTTTAGAAGGTTGAAATTAGACTAGTGTTCTGGAGATTGTCTCCTGAGACTTGTTTCCCAGGCTCAGACCATCTATTTGCCCCTCTCTGCACTCCAGTAGTGCTGTGAGCCTTCTTCACCTGAGGAGCCCATGCTGGGCTTGCCATCTTGGGAGGTATGGTTCCAGAGCATTCACTGCTTACCCCACCAGCCCCAACTCCAGAGGCCAGTTTAACATATGTCTGTCCCCTATAGAGAAGCCACCTGGATTCTGACCTATGCCTTCTAGACAGAGGCAGGGGCAGCAGCAGTCATTCTACCCTTATATCTAGGCCTTATATCTAGGCTTCAGATCCCACTTCCTTCTTTAGGTCTCATGGTCAGGTAGGCCATGGGAGCAGGCTTGGGTTGTTGATACTGTTTTGGGATGATTCAGGATTAGCTGTGACTATATGAAGCTTCCCTGTGGTGCTGTTAACCCAGAGGAAGCATCACCCTGGACTCCTCAGTCCCTGGTCACTGTTGGTGAATTAGAGGCTGCACGTGAGGGCAGGCCTGTACTGTTTGAAGATCAACTCAGCAGTCTGCTGCTGCAGCTGTCTGCCTAATTCTAGTGGACTAGTGCCTGGTGGGCTTTGTACCCCTCAGCCCTTCTCAGACCACAACACAGTTCCTTCTGCTCCTTCCTCCCCCGCTCCCCCATTGTACCTCAGCCCTTCTCAGACCACAACACAGTTCCTTCTGCTCCTTCCTTCCCCCCCACTCCCCGTTGTACCTCACTGGAGGGTCCTGTGGTCATAAGTACTCCTGGCTCCCACGGGTGCTGTGCTGTGTTGAGGCCCGTTCCTCTCCAGGACACCATTTGCCTGGTCTCATAGAGCATTTGCTGCTTCCTGGCCTTAGGCCCTAGCAGGTTCTTTGCTCCTGAGGGGATCGTACTAGGAGATTTTGAAGCAGATTGTGTCATTGCTACTGTCTGGGAGACTCCAGAGGAAAAGGATGTATTTTTCACATTTTGAGGGTGATAGTGCCTATCCTACCAGTGGGCTTCATTTGAGCCCTGCTGTCTGCTGGGATCTACATTAGGCTGGGGGTTGGGGAGGTTCTTGATGATTTCTCAAGGCCCCAGTCTGTACTGACAGCTCTGTGGGCAGTGTACACACACACACACACACACACACACACACACACACACACAC
>JADRCD010146822.1:0-46947 GCA_019843815.1 Montemys delectorum | reverse complement strand
ACACACACACACACACACACACACACACACACACACGCACATATGCACATACACAAACACATACACACATGGGTGGATGTTGCTATAGTTGAATATAATAGTATGATTTAACTATAATATTTTAATAACATACATTTATACATATACACCTTGTGTATATGTATCCTGGGTTATAATATGCATATGTTATTTCTAGAAATTGTGCTCAGAAAATATTGAACTTAGTCCTGCCATGGATGACTTCCACGGCAATACATTCTTCTATTTTGTAGACTGAAAGGTTTATACATATGTAACTTCTGAAGACAAATACAAGAGTGGATATTCTTTTACTGATCATGTCAACTGAGGCAGTTCCAGAGGAGCACATCAATTTCAGGACCTTCTGGACCTGCATTATTCCTCATTCAGTTAGAATAACATGGATTGGGTCCAGGGCTCATAGAGATCTGTGTCTTGTTTTGGAGAAGTGGTTCAGGGTGGCACTGCTGGAATCTTTCAGGAAGGGATGGGCCCCTTGGGAATCCCAATCCAGCTGGAGAACAGAATTGCCATCTGGTAAATCACAAGACGCTCTTGTTCTTGCCAGACGCATGCTATCAGCAAGGAAGTTACAGACAGTCTTCAATACATAAACATCATAGGATGCCAAAAGTGCCTGTGTAGCTCAGCTGTTTGGAGTTTGGAACATATCACTCCATAGAAACAAGGCTATAAATGGAGGTTAAGTTCCCATGTTTTAAAACTCAGAGGGTAAGTGACATACTGTATATTTTAGGTGGTGAACTGAATAGGAACTGAGTAAGAGCATACTTGCGAGCGATGAGAACTCAAGCATGAATTCTTTCTGCTTGCAGAGCCCAAGCTCCTCCCTTTTAAAGGTGGCCAGGGAATAGTTGGATCTGTAGTGTTCCCCAGAGGCTCATATTGTAAAGACTTGCTCACCAGCATATCACATTATTATGGCTGCCAAATATTTAGTGGAACAGGATATACTTTTGAAGGAATCAAGGGGTCGTTGAAGTTCATTTAATTCTCTCTCCCTACTCATATGTGTGTGTGTGTGTGTGTGTATGTGTCTGTGTGTCTATGTGCCTGTGTCTGTGTCTGTGTCTGTGTCTGTATGTCTGTGTCTATGTCTACATCTGTGTCTGTGTCTGTCTGTCTCTGTCTCCACTTTCCATCATGGTGGCCTGTCTCATTGCAAGCCCAATGGGCCTAGCTGACTATATTCTGAACACTAAGAGCCAAAATTATCCTCTCCTTCAACCATTTAAATTTGATTCATTCATGTATTTTTTAACAGTGGAAATAATTATAGTATAGTAAGGGTTATCTTTTCTAGCAATACTTGAATCACAGTGAGACATACCTGGCACCAAATCAATGTGATTGTCATCTTCATGACATTGTGATACAGAAATCGTTTATTTTCTTGATCAAAGCAATTAAGCAACCTGGGCTTCAATTTGTATTGTTATAAACCTATATCAGCAGTATTTATACAATAGAATTAGTATACATATTAATGAGGTTACAAACAGAAAGTACTTAATACAAAGCCTGACATAAAAACCAGTATTGACAAGTTAGAGGAAGGAGATCTTCCAGAATGGATGGCCATATTTGCATAACTTTTTATGAGTTAATCCTTATTAATATATTTACGATCCATAGAAACTGAATCAACAAGCACTATTGTTGTGCTTTAAATTTTTGTGTTTTCTCACAATTAAGATTTCAAAACATATCTACTAATGTATAGTGTCTAAATGTGTATCATTTTTGAAGCAATCAAGTCATGAGTGTAGAACTGTCCTGAATGGCCTTACTCCCTTCAGATGAGAAATCAGACAGTTATTTGAGCCCTTTCATTACATAAGACATTACATTCACTTATTAGACATTATACTGACATTATATGTGTCTTAACCTTGGATTTTCTCGACTTTAGAATAGTAAACTACAAACTCCATATGTGTTAACCTGTTTATGAAATGTTCATACAGAAGCCCAAGTAAACTGTTACAAAATTATTCAATGTCACTTCAATCTCTTGCTTGGCTCCATATGAAATAAATGAATAATATTTGTTAAAAACTCTCAGGCTAAAATGTGAGCTGGAAAAGTTGCCAAGAATGACAACCATTCTGAAGATGCTAAAGTAGCCAGAAAAGTAGAAATCTGGTGATAGGTTTGAGAACAAGAGGATAGACCCGCTGATCCAGCTTAACTGAATTCCTATGAGGGACATGGGGTTTCAAGTGAAAAATTGATCACGATAACCTTTGACCTTCATTAATCTCATCATTTGACCAATCATTAGTAACTCAGGCCTGATGTTCTGCAGAGAAAACTCTCCACCAGCCAGTGGCTGAATTTGACAATGGAAGAGGCAACCAAATGTTATAGTGACAAATTTGAGTTAAGGTCTTAAGTTTCACACTATCTTTACAATACTCAAGATATTCCCTCTGGGAAAGGTGAAAAGAATTAAAGTTTCATCTGTGGAAAAATAGCTTTGAGAATTAAAAAAATAAAGCTTGCCATATGGTGTGTGAAAATTATTTTGGAACTGAATAGATTATACGTGGTACCCCACATCCATTTTGTTTATATATCTACACTACACATGCTGAATGATAAATGTGAATGGGTATTTCTTTTAAAATAGAAAATGCCCAGGTAATTTAATTTTATAACCATTAATAATATGGGCATCTTTCTTTTCAGGAAGAGACATTTACAAAGTTATAATCAGATTTTGTGATTTGAGTGTAAACCAATCATCTACAAAAGCCTGGGAGATATTTCTATCTGGCTTTTCTGCTACTGTGAGATTGGGTGAAATATAAAAGGGCATAACGCAAAAAGCTCAGGGCCCCAGAAGGAAGTAGGTAGATTGTCAATGGTTGCAACAAGTATTCCATTCTCCTGCAAGGGATTTTTAAATAGCCTAGAGACAGGAAAGGTATTACTAGAGGGTAAACACAAAATGGGTTTAGACTCTCTCTAAAGGGGATCATTCTGAGTATCCTCATTAACTCTGGATTGTTGATAATTGCTGTGATCAGATTAAGGATAAAGCAGAGGTCATGGAAGTGAGTTGAAGTGATTATGTTTATTTGCACAGCAACACTGCAGTAGAGTGAGAGCTTACCTGCCCAGCTCCGACCTTTCCCTATCACCATCTCACACATCTGCAATAAACATTTCCCAGGTAGAGTATACAACTTTAAAGTCAGGATGATACCAGGGCATTTATTGACAGGGTAGCAAATGCTCTCACAGAAAAACTGGATAGGAGGTCTTAGAATCATGCAGTAAAACTTCCAAGTACTTTAAAAATATATGCCATTAATATTTGTTATATACTTAGTGTTTTGCAGTGTACAGCCTTACCTAATGTTTAGACTAAGCCACTAAAAGGCTGCTCAGTTGAGCTTGAAAATGATGAAAGCAACTTCCAGAGAAGTTAAGGGAGATAGCTGTGTTTGCAGAGGCAGTAAATCATGGCAGTGAGCTTTGAAGCCATGTCTACTTAACTAGAGAGCTTATCTTTTTAGTGTCTTAATGCATCACTGCAGATGAGTGACTGATATTAGAGACAGAATCCATATTTGCAGAGAATGGATGAAAAGATTCAGAAGGCAAGGAATTTCTCAATGTTATTACAAATTCCTCTACGGACTGGAATAGGAGCCACCATGAGTAAATTAATCTATTTAGTAAGAATGGATAAGAGTTTGCGAAGTGGCTCAGTGGCTAACAGCACTGCCTACTCTTCCGGAGGTCCTGAGTTTAATTCTAAGCACCTACATGGTGGCTTACAACTATCTATAACTATGGAACCTGATGGCTCCTTCTGGCATGCAGATAAAACACCAATATACATAAAATGCCTAAATACATGAATCTTTAATCTGGCCTACAAGATATGCTGGGACAAAGGTGGAAAAAAAGCTTAGGGAATGGGCAACCAATGAATGGCTCAGATTGAAACTGATCCCATGAGCACCTGCATTGTTTATTATTCTTTGTTTCTTCTCAATGTGGAAACCATGATCTACATTGTTTGTTCATATTGCCCTGAGTACAGACACCATCTATAGTCTAGTCTCCAGTGTCTAACCCTAGATGGAAATCTAGGATTCCCGGGAATCTATGCACGGGAATCATTCCTATGCCGAGAAAGATAATCCATGCACACCTGATAAGAAACAGAGAGGACCTTTCCTCTTAGCAGAATCAGAGCACCAGAGTTAAGCAAAAGATGTACCGTGGGGTAAAGTCCAAGCCAAAATCAGTGCAAAGCCAAGAAGACAGCATGAGGACATTTGTCCTCTCATTATGTTGTGTAAGAAGTCTCCCTTAATGAACAGTATTCCCAGACAGAATCATGTACCCTGTCCTAGTCTGATATCTCTTAGTTTTAAAATGATCAAAAGCAAACTGGGTAAAAAAAAGGGTTTATTCTGCTTATACTTCATTACTGATAGAAATCAGAGCAAGAACTGAAACAGAAAATGGAGAAAATGATAATAGGCTTGCTCAGCCTGTTTTCTTATATAACTGAGGACTTCAACCTAGGAGTAGTTTGTCCACCATTCACAGTAGGCTAAGCCCTTCGACATCAACATTAATCACTAATTAAGAAAAGGTCTTACATCCTTGCTTATGGGCCAATCTGATAGATATATTTTTTTCCAATTAAAGTTGCCCTTTTCAGGATGACTCTAGCTTGTGTCAGAAGACAAAAGAACAAACAATAACTACCACATACCCTTATTTTTACTGGATTGTATTAGTAATCATTCAGTGTGAACCAAATGATGAAGGTTATTTGTTTATGGGTCTCAGAAGCACAACATCCTCCATCAATTACTCACTCCATTAAACAATGTCTTTTACAGTTCACTAACTGATCCCCAATATCAATTCTAGATCACTAGCACCTCTATAGAGACTTAAATAGATTGAAGGTAGAGACTCTAGTCATCATTGCCCAAAGGTACAGTATACTACTCCAAATCCGAACATGAGCTGTCATAGGGATATGTCCATGAGTACTTGTTCTGAGATCCCTGCCCTATATGTAAGCTTCCATGCTTACTAGAAGATTCCTTCTGCTGGTTAAAGTCTGGCTAGAATAATGATCTGGAACCCCAGTTGGCAAAATGGCTCAGCAGGTAAAATACTTCTTGTGGAAATAAAATGATATGAATTTGGAGGCCCAGTACCTACACAAAATGTTAGCACAAAAGCACACCTCTGTAACCCTGCTTTGAGAGCAGGCAGAGAGGGAGAAAGCTTTCTGCATGGGCTGTCTAGCAAACTGATGAGTTCCAGATTCAGTCAAAGATTCTTTCTCAAAGAAACAAAGAAAATCATGATAGAGGAAGACAGCTAATACAGATCTTTGGCCTCCACATCCACACATGTGAAAATATACGTGGCATCCAAATAAATTTATTTTCCAAAATCATACAGCCCTCCACACACAAAAATACAAGTTATGAAAGTATAGTGAAGCCACAGCTCAGCCCAGAACTATAGGTTGACAAAGGTGGCTGAAGGGGAACTCTTGGTAGATATCCTGGATGGCTTCCTGGGGACTCGAACCCCCAGAAGTAGTTCACTAGATTTTTGCATGCTTAAAAGGATCATTTGAAACTATTGTTGGTACATTTAGCTAGTATTTTGCATACAACTCAGGATTTATTTTTCTCGGAAAATCAGAAGACCTACTGAAATTTGTCCTGTATTCTAACATATATGTTTCCAGCCTGCTACTACAGTCATTCATGTTTGAAGCCGGGGATAAATAAATGTATATATTATTTGCTATTCATCACTTACTATTTTTGTATTAAGAAGTTTTTTGTTTTTCCTGGGTAATTCCCTTGAGTCATTGATTTTTCTGTACTTTGTGTACTTCTGAGAAGGAAAAGTTTCCAAAAAATGCTTTCAGCTTTCCATCTAGAAACTTCAGACACTGGAAAGACCTTTCTCTCATGTTTGAGAGACAAAGATACTTATTTTTTTCCTCATAAGAAACTAATGCAATCAAAGCATATGAATTTTTTTATACACAACAGAAGAGACCTTAGCCAAATCATGGGGTTTTGGTTCATCTTTCTCTATTACCTCTTAAGGATGATTGAAAAACCAGTTAGCCTCTGTTCCTTTCTTTGAGAAGTTATGTTCATGATAATGGGTCTCAGATTTGCCCCACACATTATAGGAAGCTATTGAGGGTTTTCTTCCAAAGGATCATTTAGTGGGTTTATGTTTTAAACAAGCCTCCTGGTTACAATATGTAGAAATAATTTATAGATGTGAGAGTGTCATGGTGGAAGGACACAGACTAATTTGGAGGTAACTAAACTTAACCAAATAAATTTAGAGATGTATTACTTTTCATTTTCTGATATAACTAATTAATAGAACTAGTGACTTAAAGCAAAACAAATTTATTTATAGGTCTGATGACCAGAAGTCTAGTGTGGATATCATTAACCTAAAAAAGAAGATATGAGCCAGGTTAGTGTGTCCTGGAAAAATTAGCTTCCCCTCTCCAGCTTCAAAAGACCCTTCCAGTTTCTATCCTGATCCTTCTCTCTAACTCCAACCCACCTGTATCTTTTTGGTATGGTATTTCTAAATGGCAAATATCTCAGAAGGATAAATAGGCATAAATTCCTCTCTCAAATCTTTATCCTTTTCTTGGGAGGGCATAGGCTCTAGTAAGAAACCTACTATCATTTTGTTAAATGATCCTATTGTTAAAATATACTTCAAATACTTGTGTATGTTCAGCAGTTATTGCAGAGCTTGTCCTTCATCATGACACTTTTTCTTGTAGCAGGCAGCAATCAAGGCAGAAACTTGTAATTGTTCAAACTGTTGAGAATAAGTGAAAAAATGGAAGGATTGGCTCTAAATTAGACATCTGTACCACTCTATCCCAGCTCAAAATGATTGAGGAAAAGGAAGCATAAAGGATGAAATGAGTTAGATGAAGAGAAATATACAACAAAAAAAACATCTTCTGGATATGACAAGCCCATTGCATTATACTGACTGCAGTTCTGGTCACTTGTGCAAAACCTGCTGAAGATAGGACCTGTCAATACTTCATCATGTGTGCAGAGGAGCTTTTGGCCTCCATGTGAGGGTTTATTGGACTTTAATGGCAGCTGAGAGAGAGGATGTCACTTTCTTTGGTGATAAGTTGTCCATGTTGTAGGGAATAATCTCCTATCCTTGATCATGCAAGCAATTAAATTCTATAAGTCATACAGAAAATGTGCACTTAAAAATAAGAAAGACAATTGCAGACAGGAAGAAGGTTTCATTAGGAGAGATTGGAGCATGAGAGAAGGTCATGGGGACAAACCCAACTAAAATTTATTAAACACATAATGCATACTGGGAAAGAATAAAATATAAGTAGATAAAAGAAAAAAGAATCCCAGTAGTCCTGTACAGAAGCTTTTTCTAGGCCAACATATTAGAGATAAACGTCTTGGGGGTATATTTGTCTAAATATAGATAGAAACAATAAAGATTCAAAGATTAAAATTTCAGTGTATTATAGATGTTAAATATGTGTTCCAGAGAATGTCGTCCAAACATTTCAAGCATTTTGTACATTAAAGCTTTCCAGTGTCTAACAATCCTCTTTTAAAAAGCTAGAACAACAAACTGGACAAAAAAGAAAAATAGTGTATGTTTGTATGAATATATATGCATACATAATTGAATGCATGTTTATTTTGTATTCATATACATATATATGTATATATATATATATAATAGATATATGTCTGCATGAATGCATTTCTTAATGCTTACATTTTGTTATGGTTTCTATACTGGTTATTTGACTTTTCTTGTACAAATGATTCATCTTCCCTGAACTTCTGTCTTCTGAACTGTCAAGTTGGTTCAAAAAATGTTAGCTTTCTATTGCAAAGAGCTTCTTAATTGGGATTAGACCAGAAAGCTATTTGCAACCAATACCTTCTGGGAAAGAGAAAATCAGTTCCACTCTCCAACACAGGCCCCATGTCTAGGAGTAGTCCACAAAACAGACTCCATAAATCTTATATCCTGTGTGTGTGTGTGTGTGTGTGTGTGTATGTGTGTGTGTGTTTTGTGGGGTTTTTGTGTGTTATTAGTTTAGTTTTGTTAGTTTGGATTTTATTTGGAATTATTTGAAAGTTAGTAGGAGAGCATGTAGTTGGGTGGGGAGGATCTGGAAGGACCTTCAGGAGGCAAAAATCATGATAAAAATATATCAAATAATTTTAAGTAAAATATGTCTAAAGGCACAATAAAAATAAATACTAACTTTCTTGTGCATGGGACTTTCTATAAATTGGTTGGAGCCAACAGAATACAAGAGATAGAAGAGAGAATCTCAAGTGTAGAAGATACGGTTGAAGAGATTAACACAACCATCAAAGAAAATTAAAAGCATAAAACACTCCTAACACAAAGTATCCAGGAAAGTCAGGACAAAATGAAAAGGCCAAATCTAGGAAAAATCAGAATAGAGGAGAACGAAGATTCCCAGCTCAAAGGACCTGAAAATGTCTTCAACAAAATCATAGAAGAAAACTTCTCCAACCTAAAGAAAGTGATGGCCATAAAGGTACAAGAAGCCTATAGAACACCAAATAAATGGGATTAGAAAAGAAAATCTTCTCAGCATATAATTATCAAAACACTAAATGCACAGAGCAAAGAAAGAATATTGAAACCTGCAAGGGAAAAAGACCAAGAAACATACAAAGGTAGACCTATCAGAATTACACCAGGCTTCTCAAAAGAGACTATGAAATCCAGAAGAGCCTAGTCAGAGGTCATGCAGAATCTGAGAGATTACAAATGTCATTCCAGGCTACTATATCCAGCAAAACTCTCAATCAAAATAGATGGAGAAACCAAAATATTCCAGGACAAAACCAAATTTAAACAGTGTCTATCTACCAACGCACCCCTTCAGAGGATCCTGGAAGGAAAACTTCAACATAAGGAAGATACCTGCACCAAAGAAAAGATAAGATATTAAGAGTCTCACAACAAAGTCAAAAGCAGAGAGCCACTAGCACATAAAGCCACCTACAAAAAAAAAATCAAGAATCAACAGTTGTCTTTTTTACTATCATTAAATATTAATGGACTCAACTTATCTATAAAAAGACATAAGCTAATAGACTGGATATGCAAACAAGATGCAGCATTTTGCTGCATTCAAGAAACACATGTCAATAACAAAGGCAGACACTATCTCAGAGTAAAATAATGGGAAAAGGTCTTCCAAGCAAATGGTCCCAGGAAACAAGCAGTAGTTGTCATCTTAATATCCAATAAAATAAACTTTCAAGCAAAAGTTATCAAGCTTGATGAAGAAGAACACTTCATATTTACCAAGGGGAAAATCCACCAAGAAAAAGTGAACATCTATGCCCCAAATGCAAGATACATAAAAGAAACTTTACAAAAACTCAAAACACACATTGAACCACATGAAATAATAGTGGGAGATTTCAACACCCCACTCACACTAATGGACAGGTCATTAAAAGAGAAACTAAACACAGACACAGTGAAACTAAGAGAAGTTATGAACCAAATGGATTTAAGAGATATCTACAGAACATTTCACCCTAAAACAAAACAGGATACCTTCTTCTCAACACCTCATGGTACCTTCACCAAAATCAACCATATAATTGGTCACACAAAAAAAACCTCAACAGATACAAGAAGATTGAAATGATATCATGCATCCTATCAGATCACCATAGCCTAAGGTTGGTCTTCAATAACAGCAAAAACTACAGAAAGCACACATACATGTGGAAATTGAACAGTTCTTGATTCAATGACAACTTAGTCAGGGAAGAAATAAAAAAAGAAATTAAAGACTTCCTGGAATTTAATGAAAATGTTGATACATCATACCCAAACTAATGGGATACAATGAAAGTAATGCTAAGAGGAAAGATCGTAGCACTAAGTGCCCTGGTAAAGAAACTGGAGAGATCTTACACTAACAACTTAATAGCACACAAGGTAGCTCTAGAACAAAAAGAAGCAAACTCCACCAAGAGTAGTAGAAGGCAGGAAATAGTCAAACTCAGGAAATAGTCAAAATCAACCAAATAGAAACAAAGAAAACAATACAAAGAATCAGCAAAACCAAAAACTGATTCTTTGAGAGAATCAACAAGATAAATAAACCCCTAGCCAAACTAACTAAAGGACCAAGAGGCAGTATCCAAATTAATAAAATCAGAAAGGAAAAGGGAGATATAACAACAGAAATAAAGGAAATTTAAAAAAAATCAGATCCTACGATAAAAGCCTATACTCAACAAAACTAGACAATCTAGATTAAATGGATGGTTTTCTAGACAGATGCCACATGCCAAAGTTAAATCAAGAGCAGGTAAACTATCTAAACAGTACTATATTACCCAACCAAAAAAAGTTCAGAGCCAGATGGATTTGGTGCAGAATTCTACTAGACCTTCAAAGAAGACATGATACCAATTTTCCTCAAACTATTCCATAAAATAGAAACATAAGGAATACTACCTAACTTGTTCTATGAAGTTGCATAGACTCACATTAGGTTCTGATACATAAACCACACAAGAACCCAATGAAAAAAGACCAATCTCATGTATGAAAATCAATGCAAAAATACTCAACAAAATTCTTGCAAACTGAATCCAAGAACAAATTAAAACCATCATTCACCATGATCAAGTAGGCTTCATCCCAGGTGTGCAAGGTTGGTTTAATAAACAAAAATCCATTAACATAATCCACTACAGAAACAGACTCAAAGAAAAAAATCACATAATCATCTCCTGAGGTACAGGAAAAGCATTTGACAAAATACAATACCCCCTCATGTTAGAAGTAGTAGAGAGATCAGGAATTCATGGCCCATATCTAAACATAATAAAAGCTGTATACTGCAAACCAACAGTCAATATCAAATTAAATGTAGACATACTTGAAGAAATCCCACTGAAATTAGGGACAAGACAAGGATATCCACTCTCCTCAAATCTATTCAATATAGTATTCGAATTGTTAGCTAGAACAATAAGACAAGAAAAAGAGATCAAGTGGATACAAATTGGTAAAGAAGAAATAATGGTATCACTTTTTGAAGATTATATGATAGTATACATAAGTGACCACAAGAATTATACCATAGGATTTCTCCAGCTGATAAACAGCATCAGCAAAGTGGTTGGATATAAAATTAACTCAAAGAAATCAATAGCTTTCCTTCATACAATGAATAAACAGGCTCAGAAAGAAATTAGGGAAACAACTCCCTTCACAATAGCCATAAATAATATAAAATACCTTGAGGTAATTCTAACCGAACAAGTGAAAGACCTGCATGACAATAACTTCAAGTCTCTCAAGAAAGAAATTGAAGAAGATCTCAGAAAATCTCCCATGCTCATGGATTGGCAGAATTAATATAGTCAAAGTGGCCATCCTACTAAAGGCAATCTATAGATTCAATGCAATCCCCATCAAAATTCCAACAAAATTCTTCAAAGACGTGGAAAGAGCAATTCTCAAATTCATCTGGAAAGGCAAGAAAAACCAGAATAGGAAAAACAATTCTTAAAAATAAAAGAACAGCTGGGGGAAATCAACATCCCTGATCTCAAGCTTTACTACAGAGCAATAGTGATAAAAACTGCATGGTATTGGTACAGATACAGACACATTGATCAATGGAACAGAACTGAAGACCCAGAAATAAAATCACACACTTACCATCACTTGATCTTTAACAAAGATGCCAAAAATATACAATGGAAAAAAGAAAGCATCTTCAATCAATGGTGCTTGTCTACTGGCTATCTATATGTAGAAGAATGAAAATAGACCCATATTTGTCACCTTGTACAAAGCTTAAGTCCAAGTGAATCAAAGACCTCAATATAAAACCAGATATACTGAATCTAATAAACCATGGGAAAGAGCCTTGAACTCATTGGCACAGGGAGAAATTTCCTAAACAGAACTCCAATGGCTCATGCTCTAAGATCAAGAATTGATAAATGGGACCTCGTGAAACTGAAAAGCTTCTGTAAGGCAAAAGATATAGCCAACAAGGCAAATCAACAGCCTATAGATTGGGAAAAAATCTTCACTAACCCCACATCTCATAGAAAGCTAATATCTAAAATATATAAAGACCTGAAGAAGTTAATTAAAAAAACCCAATCAAAAATGAGGTATAGAACTAAACCAAGAATTCAAAAATTCACAACTGAAGAATCTAGAATGGCTGAGAAGCACCTAAAGAAATTGTCAAAGTCCTTAGTGATCAAAAAATGCAACTCAAAACGACCCTGAAATTCCACCTTACATCAATCAGAATGGTTAAGAAAACCTCAGGTGACAACACATGTTGGAGAGGATATGGAGAAAGAGGAACACTCCTCCCTTGTGGCTGGGATTGCAAACTAGTACAACCACTCTGGAAAGCAATCTGGAGGTCCCTCAGAAAATTGGAAATACATCTACCTTAAGACCCAGCTATCCCACTCTTGGGAATATATCCAAAAGATGCACCACCATGCCACAGGTGCATGTGTTACACTATGTTCAAAGTGGCCTTACTTATGATAACCAGAAGCTTGAAACTGCCTAGATGTCCCAAGACTGAAGAATGGATACAGAAAATGTGGTCCATTTATACAATGGAATACTACTCAGCTATTAAGAATGAGGACATCCTGAGTTTTGCAGGCAAATGAATGAAACTAGAAAATATCATCCTGAGTGACATAACTCAGACCTAAAAGGATGTGCATTGTATGTACTCAACTAATAAGTGGATATTAGCCAAAAATAAAGTACAGAATACCCAAGAAACAGTCCACAGAACTCAAAAATGTCAACAAACTGAAGTGCTCAACTTTGTACACCTCAGTCCCACCTGGAAGAGAGAAGAAAGCAATCACAAGTAGGGCAAGAGGTAAGGAGGGAGGGAGATCTGGAAGGGAAAGTGGACAAGGGCAGAGTCGGGGACAGAGGTGAACCTGATCTGGTATTTGGTAATAGAAAGGGCTAAAGCTCTTGGGCCAGCAGAAAGAATGGAAACAGCCAAGGTCAGGAAATAGGTGGTTGTGGGGACCTTCCAGAATGCACCAGAGACCTGGGAGGTGAGAGACTTTCAGGACTCAAAGGGAGGGACCTTACATGAAATGCTTGACAGTAAAGAGAGGGAACTTATGAGCCTACCTCCAGCAGAAAGACAGAATATCACTTGAGGGATGGGGTTACCATCTCCCAGTCACATCTCAGACCCATAATTGTCCCTGTCTGAAAGAATTACAGGAATAGAAATGGAGAGGAGGCTGAGGAAAGAAGATCCAGTGACAGGCCCAAAGTGGGATCCAGCTCAAGCAGAGGTCCCAAGGCCTGACACTATTACTGAGGCTATAGAGATCTTACAAAAAAGGGACCTATTATGACTGTCCTCTTAAAGATCCAACAAAGAGCTGAAAGAGTCATTTGTAGATATTTTCACCCAACCAATGGACAGAAGCAGCTGACCCCTGTTGTTGAATTAGGGAAAGGTGAAAGAAGACGAGGAGAAGGGCAGCCCTGTAGGATCACCAGCAGTCTCAATTAATCTGGATCTCTGATATCTCTCAAATACTGGACCACCAAACAGGCAGCATAAACAAGTTTACATGAGGCTCCCAACACACATACATTAGAGGACCCCCGGGTCTGTGTTCATTCAGAGACGATACACCTAACCCTCAAGAGACTGGAGGCCCCAGGGAGTTTAGAGATATAGTGGGATTGGGTGGGAGGACATCCACATGGAGACAGAGGAGCTGGGTACAGGTATGGGATGTGGAATAATAGGAAGGTAGGCTGCGGGCAGGGGCAATAAATATGGAGTATAAAAAATAGATAGATAGATAGATAGATAGATAGATAGATAGATAGATAGATAGATAGATAGATAGATAGATGAATTAAGTACAAGGATGGAGTGGGTTCTTCAATATTTACAGATCAGGCATATCAGCATACACCAGCTGATATGAGGCCCCCAACATATATACAGTAGAGGACTTCAGAATCTGTGTTCATTCAGAGATGATGCACCTAACACTGAAGAGACTGGAGGCCCCAGGAAGTTTAGAGGTCAGGTGGGGTGGAAGTGGGGACATCCACGTGGAGACGGGGGTTGGGGAGGAGGTGTAGGATGTAGAGCAGTTGGAGGGTGAACTGGGGATGGGGCAAGGAATGGAATATGGAGTGTAAATAGTTAATTAATTTAAAAAAATAAAACAAAATAAATTGGTTGTAACCATGCACATTGCACTTGGTATCAACTCAAGGCATGGCAGAAGGTGAGAGATAGTGAAGCAGGGTTGAAGAAGTTGAAATTTAAATCATTTGGTTTCTGATCCATCTAAGTACCTTATCTTGGTTCTCACCAACAGAAAGGTTCAATTCTTACAGGTTTGATCTTGTTGTCATCCGAGAAGGTGGCAGAAAGTTCAAGTGAGCAAAGAACACTGGGAGGTTAAGTGGATAACTTACTTTCCTAAGACAAAAGATCAAGACCCAGGTAAGCTGTGAAAGTCCAGGCTATGCTATCTATCACCTAGATAAACCTCTGTCTCTTTAATCAGTGTGTACTGGACGTTTGTTCTGTATGGCAGTAAGTATTCTAAGTGACTCGTAGGCATTAATATTTCAGACAGTTTTACACCTAGTACAAGTGGTCGCCTTACGGGTTCCCAAAACACAATGAATCTTAGAGAGGTTAAGCTTCTTGCCAAAAAAAAAAAAAAAAATACCACTGAGAGTGGAGTGAAACAATAGATCTGCCCAACTCTCCTATTTGGAGTCAGTCTCCAATATTCCTCCATCATCTAGCTGTGAAATACACACATTTTATGAGTATAAAGTACACACATTTTAGATCTTTGATCATGTTTCACAGGTTGGTCTTGAACTTTATGTCACTCAGGATGGATGGCCTTAACTCCTTGATCCTCTTGTCTGAGTACTGGAATCAATAGTAATTGATACCACGCTATGCTACACATGTATTTTTAAATAGAATATAAGATGACCAAATATTTCCATATTTAAGTAACCATGTTTTACAAATAAAAGTAAGCCCTTGACTATCCTCAACAGTCACATTTATTCAATTAACGTTGATCTCACATTAAATATCTTACCTCTAGTTTTCACAAGTAGAAACTCAGAATCAGAATCACAAAAAACTTAGAGCAGAATACAAAACTCCTGATGGTAACCTGAATCTTAAAGGAAGGGGTCAAGAATCCAAGGTCTTCCTAGTATTGTTTTGTTTTCTTTCCTCTGAGGAGGATCCAACCAAGTGCCTTTTGCCTGCTTAGGGAAGTGCTCTACCACTGAGCTAAATTCATAATCCCTTTAATTTTGTAAGGAAGATGACAACTGATGTCCAATTGAGAAATGCCTTGATTTGGTTAAAGCAAACACAATGAGGCAACATTGTAGCAGTGGTATTCTGTTTTCTAATATCATAATGAAGCATCCAAGGGAAGGTGCTTTCTAAAGAAAAGCCCTTGTCTTTGTTTTCTCTTTAGTTCAGTTTCAGATGTTCAACTTCATGATTTCAATATCTGTTTGATTCCAGTGAGGCTTCATGGATGATAACATCACAATGGCAGTATTGTACACAGGGGTTGGAAATCACACAATGAGACAAAAAAAAAAAAAAAAAAAAAAAAACTTGAGAATGACCAACTGAGGAACAGAACCTTATAGCAACCTTAGTGCCAGCTCTACCATGGTCCCAAGTGAAGCACCAATTCCTTCTGGGAACAGCATCCCCCATGATACCATGAGAACTTTATCAACTGTTAGAGACAGCATTCTCCATGTCCCCAAGAGAACTGAATCAACTCGGAACAGCATTTGAGGAACAGAATTCTGGAACCATCCTGTAGCAAGCTCTACCTCATATAGATCCCATCACCTCCTTACATTCTCATTCTTAGGATCAAGCTTCAAATTCATGACTCATATTCAAAAAATATGTGGGGCTAACAGGGAAGACTCGAGCCCCAACTTCACATTTACTTACTGCATGCTGTTAGGAAGGTTTAATTTCATTATCTGGCAAGAGGAAATAATAGTATCCATATATTGAGGAGATTTAAATCAAGATTAAGAGTGATTGTACATAGTAAATGGGGATTCTTAGTGACATAATAGAACTTAGAATCCAGTATTCTAGTGTCCATTCCTGTTATATGTTCCAGTAAGATTTTGGATCTCTACAATTTGGCACATTATTTGCATAGATAATGGACTTGCATACATAATGACCTACAATAATAAAGAGGCCTTTCTGCAGGGTCACACAAACTGGTTTTTTTCCAAAGCACATCAACCACGATCTACAATCTCTCAGGGTTGCAATCATCTTACTCCATCTCTTCTTCCTTGAATAAGTAGGGCAAGGATCACTCTTTATAAACCCAAGTCTAACTGTATCATAGTTGTTGAAAACAGGGAAAATTCTGTAGTTACAAGTTTTATAAGGCTAAGGGATATAGATTTGTTACCTTTGGTGTGCCCATGCTGCAGAAAACTGTGAATATCTTCTGTTCATTTTTAAATAAAGTTTTCTGGAAAGAAAAAGACTCATGTTTGAATGTTTTATTATTCATGTTAAGCTCTCTAAACTGTTCAGCAGTTCTGTTTCATTCAAGAAACCTTAAATTTGAGACATAAACTTCCTGACAGTGTAGGTCCCTTTAAAGGTGATATATGTTCTGACAGTGGAGAAATAAGGCCAGCCAAGTGTTCTAACCACAGGATGGTAAAAGTCATGGTCAGGTTAGAAGAATCAATTAGAGTGGGAGTCGAGGCTGTGTAAATTTCAAGACTCACACGGCAAAATATGAAGACAGGGCTGAATTTAAGTTTGTCTGATGTGGTTGTATTTTATTTTCTGATTGGCACAGCAACTCTAAGTGAGGTACTAAACTGAATTTAACAGGGGAAAAAAACAGCAGTTTTGTTTCTCTTTAAAACAATACCAAGTGGGGGAAAATAGATCCAGGGAAGAAAAACAACAAATTTGGAGATTTATATGGGTTTGAGGAAAGATAGACAGCCTGGATGGAAACATATTTGAAGCCAGAATTGTGGAAGTGGAGAATACATCAGAGTTCACATTAGCTGAGAAGGCTGTATTTATAATCAGGGTGATATGGGCAAGTGACTGTAGGCTAATCATAGCTCACCCTGGTCCAGCAGCTCTTTGATTCTGACAGTCTCTTCTGAGAATTACACCAGCCACAGAGCTGATGTTTATAAGCAAACATCTTTGGGATTCCAAAATAGATATCCAAAGGGAACCCTCCATTTGGAGGATGTCTGACACTGCCACCCATAGTGTCATGGATCATACCGGGTAAAGATGCTAGTTCTGGAATCTTTTACATTCCCATTCTAGCTCCACAGCTTCTGGGGGGGGGGGGGGGGGGGATTAAATAAAGCCCGATGCAACTCAGATTTGTTATGCTCAAAATAGGCACTGCAGATAAGACATGATTTAAAAAGTTGTCATTGAGATGGAATTATATCTGCCAACTAAGTTAACTAGTATGTTTTCTGGTTTATAGCAGGAATTTGAAAAATGTTACTATTATTGTTGCTATTGTTTTTGACTACAGAAAAAAATTGACTATATTGAAAACAAGAACTGATTTTCAAATATTTTCTGATCCTATTTTAATCCTTCTTAGCTATAGCTATAATTCCTTTTATGCAAATTTAATCATCCACTGCTCCTTTATATTTATCTTAAACAGACTGTGAGCCATCAGTATTGGCCAGAGAAAGCCAAGAAAGAAATATTGGGTATTGGGGAAACAGGAAGATATCAGGCTTTGAAAACTGATGATTTGCACCCTATTCTTTTAAGTGAGCTTAGAAACCAGAATGGAACATGAAGATGTCAGTACATGTCTTATCACCTGTACTGCTAACCTTGCAAGCCTAGCATGGAGATTAACTAATTGTAGTGTATGTGGTGGCAAATCTCACAGTCAAGGTGATCATTGGCTATTTGTCTGGCTTTAGATCACCACAGAAACATGCCCCTAAGTCTATCTTTAAGGTTTCCAGAGAGGTTTGACTGAGGAGGGAAGATCCACCCTGCATGTGGATGGTAAGATTCTCAAAGGCAAATGTTCAAAGCTGAATAAAAAGAAGTAAGTGTCCTGAGGCCCAGCATTCATCACCTTATACTTGCTGGCTGCAGATGTAATGTAGCCAGCTGCCCACACTCCTGGTGTCCTGGCTAACCTAAAAAGGTGGACTGTATCCATAAATTGTAAGCCACAATTAAACCTTTTTTCCTTATGTTGCTTTGACAGGTATTTTGTCACTTCTATGATACAGTGAAGAAGAAATCTAATCTAGAATTAGGTCATTTGGTAAGAACAGTAGAAGACCTAAGTCGGAGGAACATGAGGCATATGCCCTGGGGTGTGTTTGTGTGTCTGTATGTCTGTGTGTGTGTGTGTGTGTGTGTGTGTGTGTGTGTGTGTGTGTGTGGTGTAGGGGAAGGGAAATTACATATCTAAAACAGCCTTTATCTCACTGAAAGGAGACAGACCTTCAGAATCCTTCTAGAAAAGTCCTTAAAACAAATACCACTCTATCTGAAGACCACCTACTCCCATCAAATGTCAGGCATCATTTTAAAAAACCAAAAAGGAATACAGGTAAGATAAAAATACCAAACTCTCATGTCAGAGTTGGAGTCTAGTCTCATCTATAGCAATTATAAACTGAAAAAAAAAAATCACTGAGTATCTTTATCTGTGAATTGGAATATTAATGTCCACCCTGCAAGTAGGCTATGATAACTGAACCAGGAACACCTGCCAATCGTGAGACATCAAACTACTATTCATTATCATTAGCAACTATCTTCCTTTACTTGTTTTTTCCTTTGATGTTCTCTGTAAAGCTAGCCTTTCTTCTTATCTATTATAAGTATGTTTTTTTAAAAATCTGAAAATCCAATTCCTGTGTATTATAGTTTTCTGTCTTTAATATTCAATAAATGTCTGTAAAGACACTGCCATTTTGAAGTGTGTGTGCATGGGGGAGGGCTTCAAGGATGCTATAGTTTGTGTGTAGTTCAAAGGAAAAATTCACATTTTGGTTCTTGCCTTCTACTTTATTAGATAAAAGATCTCCATGTATCTCTGTTGCATATGAGAGGTTATCTCTCCTGTGAGAGTGCATGAATTTTCCTGTTTCTCCCCCACTATAAACATGCTGAAATTACAGATATACTATAGTACCCAGCTTTACATGGGTTCTGTTGATTCAAACTCAGGTCAGCACACTTCCACATCAATAATTTTACCCACTGAGACTACTCTTCTGCCCAACACTTGGAAATAAATAAACAAAAAGCACTAAGATTCAACAAGAATCCTGTGTTGTGAACACAGAACATTCCTACCTAGCAATCACTGTTTTCATTGTTGCTAATAAGAAAGATTGTTCTCATGTATAAGGGATCATGTGATGTTTGTAGGCCACAGTAGTCTCTGGACCAACCTTCCAACGACTATAAGAAGAGAAAAAATGAAAATAAAGCATAATAGGATTGACTCAAAGCCACATGAAATGTTATGCTGCAGACATTTTGTTAACACAGCTAACACAGAATCATACCTAAGGTAGATTTAACTTCCTCTGTCCTCGTTCTCAGTTTCCGAAGCATCCTCTAGGAAGTAGATGATTAAAGTTTATTGATGTTATTTATGAAAGCATCTTCCTTGCTCTCCCTGTGTCTTTAGCTCTACTTTTCACCCACCCATGTTTTCCTCTTTATTTCAACCTGATTTGTTTATATGGTTCTGGAATCTAAAGGCCATCTGTAGGCTACATTCCTTTTCTTGGAGAGCCTAAACGTCCTTTCACCTATATAACACAGGCTCTGAGAATTCTTGCAATTTTCTTTAAATGTGTCCATTTTTTTATATTGTATTGCTTCAGTGCATCTGACCACAGATGTCTTCTCAAGTCAAGCCCTTGTTAATGTATGCATTATAACTTACATAGAAATGCTTGCATACCGGATTCACCTTAATGAGAAATGAAGGGAGATTTGAAATATGATTGACCACTATGATTATCATCAGTGAGCTCAGACGACACAAATGCAGACTGAAGTCCTAGAATCACTGAAAGTGAGACAAATGAGCAAGCACCCAACTTTAAGGAGTTTGCTTTTGTTGTGGCTTCACCAGAAAGTACCCTTTCACTGATACCATGTTTGCATCCCTTTGCTTCAATCAAGTCTCTGCAACCAGACCTGTCCATGAAGTTCTTCCCTGCTGTCTTTAGGGACATGCAACCTCAAATATGCTCCATGACCATGGCCTTTCCTCTTATTGGACACCAAAGTGCACAGAAAATGTGTGGAAGCTCAGGTATATCCATTAACACTTGCAAAACAGAGATGGAGACAAAGACACTAATCAGCAAGCCCATTGCTTAGTTCTTGCTCTTATTGTAGATCCTAGTACATAACAAGTACTTAATGTATTGATGGTTTCAAGAGGAATCCTCCAACTGTATATGTGTTTGTGGAGTGGGAAACAGAACTCTGTGGTTCTCTGTTTGAGCTACTGACAGATAGCTCAGCTCTACCCCATGAATAACATGTTTTACTCACAAAAATAGCACTTTTACAGACCATGGGAGCTTAAATGCAAAATTCCTGAACCCACTACCTGTGAGTCAGCTAGATCTTCCTTGACTCGTTTTTTTCCATCTAGAGTCTGGGTTGCATGGCTTTATGTCTGCCGGGGAAAAAAAGGCATGCCTATCACTTACTTTGGGAAATAAATAAGAAGACTCCATTATTTTTCATAGTTCTTCAAAGCAAGTTTTTATCCTAAACTCTTACAAGCTCCTGAGAATAATGACAATTAGCCTCAGGCAAGATCTTGCTGTATGCTAGACATTCTTTTACTTATCCATATTAGGAAGGTAGTAACTTGACCCCATTCTACATATGAAGAAACTGGGGTTGAGGAGTTTTTGTTAAGTGCCTAGAGCTACTGAATAGTTAAGCCAAAATTCCAACAGGAAGTTAGATTTCTCAGCCCACTTTCAGGTCCAAAATCCTATTCCATTCACCAAAGTTACTCTGACAGGGCAAGGTTTCAAGATCGGTGTTAGATGTTATGCTTTATTATAAATGTAATAATGAATCTCAGGCCCAATGAAAGGAAAGGGGTCACCCAAAGCCTCACACTGAAATTAGCCATTGTCAGGGCTTCACAATCAATGTAAAAGATGCCCAGTAGGAGTAGCATCCATGTGATAGAAACAGGATACAATGAAGACATTCATGCAAGAGAGAGGAACAGAGCTATATGTATATTATACCTAATGACCAGAGATGGAAATTAACTTGAATGAGGTCACACAGAAAACCAATACTTGAATCTCCCTCCTGGGGCCAATATAGATTAATTTTCTTCTGTAACTGAGACATACACACTAAGAATCAAGCCACCAGGCCACACTCACAGACTATCTAAAAATCTCTGCAACTAACAGAAAGGTGTGTGTGGTATGTGTGTACTTGTGTGTTCATAAATGTAATGCAAAGAAGATGTGGATTAGTTTTATATCTTGACTTTTTTGTGTGTTATTATTTGGTGGCTATTTTGGAAACATCTTTTGGAGATTAAGTCCAATTAGGAAACAGATGGCACTGAAATATTGTCAAACATATCAGATCAGCAGCAAATCAGTGGCTTAATTATGTAAATAATTAAAATGTATATTTACACCTGATCATGCAAACAAGGGTGAAATGTCTGATTTCAGGGTTGGTTATAATCACTGGCAAAGAGTCAAGTTGTAAAAGTAGGTCATGCCCAAGTCACTATTTTAGTGCTTCATTCATATACTGTCTTGGAAAAACATTTAAGAGACATAACTAAGAACCAATGACTAGTCTGGGGAGTGGGCTCAGTCCATAAAGTAATTGCTTTGCAAGCATATGGGCCTCAGTTTGATCCCTAGTGCCCACATTTGTAAAACAATCCAGGTGTGTTGGTACGCACATGTGTGCTTGCACATACACATTTTACAAAGGTACATGGCACCTGAGGCTCTTCACCAAGTTATCCTGTGACCTCCACACGGGCATGCACTCCCACAAATACACTCGTGACCCTAAACACACACAAAAACATATATACACACAGACAGATGATAGATAGATAGATAGATAGATAGATAGATAGATAGATAGATAGACAGATAGACAGACAGATAGATATACAGACAGATAATTTAAGGAGCCAGTAAGAAATAGAAGTTCTCTGAGAATGCCAGGGTTATAAGGCTAGACTAGGTCAAGACACCATCCTGATTGGGTAAATGCAGCCTCAGGTCTATGATATTTTCCTGCTTCTCCTCTTCCAAAAACATTTGCCAGGCCCCTGTTGCCTCAGACTCATAGTCCTTGTGTGTATCTTGATAGACTTACTTTCATCTACATCCTTCATTATATTCTCTAAAAAAAACATAACCAATATTTAGGACTGTGGATATAGCTCAGAGATACCTAATTTTGCACATGGCCATGAGATTAATCCCAACACCATTAAAAAAATAAATTAAAGGGTTTACATAGAACACTTAGGCTTGAGGAAATATCTGTGTTTTTGGCTTACTCACATGACACAATTTTAATAGCTATGAAACAGAACAGGAAAGTATAAAGGATTTTTCTATATGCTCAGTTTTGTGTCAGGAACTAACATATAAACATTTACTAGTGCTTACAATATCTCTATCATTCCCTATTTCATAGAGAAGAAAATAGAAAGGTGGTATAGTAAGATACTTCTTATATCTAGCACAGAATGTATTGGCCCGACTCATGATGTAACAGTTAAAAGAACAGCCACTTAAATGTGGAAGAAGCCTCCCTGCACCCCCCCCCTTTCTCTCTCTTTAATATACTTAGAGAGTCTAGAGCCTATGCTATGACTCCATGAGCATCAATGACCTAGCTGTTTCTATTTGTTCTTCCAATATGATCAGAGCATAACTTCCACCTTCTGGCTCCTATTCAGGGTTTCCATCTTTATTCTGGATAGGCTTTCACTCGACTGTGGAAACTGGTATCTAAGATATCATCCAATAATTTTAACATCTGGATATATATGCCCTTATATTGCCCTCTCTTTTAAATCAGGCTTTCCCTAAGACCAAGAAACCTTAAGAAAAGTGAAAAGGAGTAGTTTCTATTCTGAGTTATAGGAAATATTAGGTCTTTTGCTTTCATCTTTGTGGTTTCTCACTTTAGGAAACTTTTATGCCACACACACAAATTTACTTAACACAACTGAACCCCAGTTTTATCCATCTAGTATGTGAGCCAATTGGGAATTGATAGGACTGTAAAATAAACCTTTAAATGACTGTAACTCCAATGGACATGATCCCTCAGCCAAAAACTCCAATAGAATCCGCTCCAGTATTCCTGATTCAGACACATGAAACTAAATACTGAAACCATGAAAGCATGTAGTATTGTGTAACTCACTGCATAATCTTTAACATTCAAGTACAATTATGGGGAAAATGGAAAAAACAAGTAGCAGGAACCATTGCTACCCTAACACATATACACTTAAACAAGATTCAACAGTCTATTCTGACTTAGGATTCTATTTTTAAGGAATACTAGATACCTGCATTGATATAGTGCATATTGCTCCTAGCTATTGTTGTTATCAAAGCCATACATAGCTTTCTGTTCTTCAAACATGGATCATCTTTCTTTTTTAAGATAGGAGTCCATAGATTTTCTGTTCTGTTCCTTTCCTTTATTCTTCCCTCATTTCCTCTCTTTTATCCTTCCTCTGATTCCCTTCTTCCTTTTTTCAGTTCCTTGACCTTGGCATCTAGTAAGGCATCTCACTTGATCCATCAGAGAAAGTAAGTGAGGGCAATAGAGAATACATGAAACAGAAAGATTATCAAAACTTCTGTAAATTTCCAAAACACAGGAGACCTATCTCATCAACTTTCCTCTTCTGTTCCTGAGCAGCAAATGACCAATGAAGGTCAAACTGACTTAGTATAGATTATATGAAGGCAGAGCAAACAAGGGGTGGCAACTATCTGAGCCTTCTTATTGTCTTCCTTCCATCCTTTCACTTAGCCACTTTCCCTGTGAATTGGGGGCCATCCATCTCTTCACTTCTTTCCTGAAGATGTATTATAGTTCATGTGACACTCAGAGCCCTCTGTCATGCCCCCTTACCTACTTAAATGATCTGTCCTTCTCTATGGAACACCCAAGAATCCCTATTTTCATCAGTCCATTTGTTCAGCCTCACTTTCTATTGTTTCACTGTTTTCCATGCTCTCTGATGATCAGTGTCCTTTTCTCTATGGCAAACCTTCCATATACGACTGTCCTTGTCTGATGGTACTTAAAAATCCAATCCAGAATCAAAGACTTAGCATCCAGCAAAATAATATCATTTATCACCTTACATGAATTAAATTTTTAAAATCCTTTTCAACTATAAGACAAGAATCTTCATAAGGAAACTGGGTAAATTAATCTTGTAATCTATGTAAAATATGAAAACAGTGTCTTAAAAGTAAGTGTTAAGTAAATAGCAGCAATTTATTTATCATCAGGACAATTACCATCAGGTCCTTCTTTGAATCTAGATGAAAGGTTAGCCACACTATGCATTACACATAATTAAGCATTCTTATTTTGTTTTTGTTTGAAAATAGTCTCACACATCTCAGGCTAGCCTTGAACTATGTATGTAGCACATGATGACCCAAATGTCTGACCTTCTTTTCTCCACATTCCAAGTACTAAGGCTAAAAGTGTGGACCACAACCAGCTTACTCAATATAAGAGATCAAACTCATGGTCCTCTGTGTGATAGAGAAATATTACTAAGTGAGCCACATACTCAGCCCCTCGACATACTTATGTCCAAAATCATATCTGGTGGCTATTGTCTGCTTAACACATCACCAATTGTCTACAGATGAAGAAAGAAATTCAGTGGTTGAAGGTAGGACTACACAGATAAATAGTGGTGAAACTCAAACTAGAAGATGTTTCCAAGTTAAAGTACAGAGTTTCTAATCCCTTGCATGAACATTAACCTCCCAAGGTCAATTAAAAAAGGTTTTGTTTTTTTTTTTAATTTTTTATACTCACAATTCCTTTTGACTGGAGAATTTTTAAAGTTTGGCTACTACTACTACTACTACCGCTACTACTACTAGCGGTAGTAGTAGTAGTAGTTGTAACAGTATTAGTGTATCTGTGCATGTGTGTGTGCGTGTGCATGTACATGAGTGGTTATGTATGTATATGCACTAGTGTGCCTATGGAAGTCAGAGGAAAACTTTCAGGAGTGAATTCTCTCCTTCCTCTGGTTGAAGTAGTTTTCTCTTGTTGTTTCTGCTTCTCTGTGTACTTGCAGCAAGTTGGCCATGAGTTTGTGAGCTATTCCTCTGTTATCTGTCTCCCATATCATGGAAGTAGTGAAGGAAGTATATATAGGATCCAACATTTACATCTTTTTTACATGTACTTCTGGGCTTGAACCCTGATCACCAGGTATGTTCAGCAAGCACATTTATCTGCTTAGACATCTAGACTCTGGACAGAACATTTTTTTAATTGTCATTTAAAATGTAGATATACAAATCAACTATTTAATAATTTAAAATGATAAAGAGAATTATTTCAAAATAATTCTTTAATGTACATATACATTTTATCATTTATTAAAAATGAAAGCAAGTTTGTCCATTAACAAAATACATGTATATTATTTTCATAAAAAGAATAAAATTTTGGCTTAATATTTGCTGCTTTAGAATGTATGGCATCTTAAATGCTTCTTATTTCAGCTGATCAATACTTTGATTTTACAATCCTGAGGATGCTTTTTTGTATAAATACTTGAAACAAAATTGCTTTAGTAGGTTGAGAACCATTTAGAAATTCTGTCCTAATCCCAAGAAAATGTTTTTCTAATAATTCTCTTGAAATCTATATCAGTACATTAAAAAAGTTTTTTTTTAAATCAGACATTTTAACACAATATAATCCAAAAATATACTAATTTCCCACTTCCATGTTGAGGAATGATGATAGGAAAATATTATTTTTATAATAGTAGAAAACTTTTGTCTGTACACTAAAAACATGGCGATGCACAATGTTTGATATATATTAGTTTGAGTCTGGTCTCAGATGGTTTATACTAGGTAGTGTTTCCTAACACTGAGTGACATGATGACATGTGTAATACTCATGCATATTCTAAATCAAAGCCACCATGAATTCACATGACACAATAGGATTGAATGGTACCAGAATGCCTTGGGCTAATTAAGCATCTTATTTTGAATTAGTTTTTTGTCACTATATATTCAGAAGCACTTTAGTGTTCTAAAATTCTGGGGTACCAAATACACTCAATTATAGGAACTTATACACTATTGGGGAGGAGAGGGGAGAGAAGGAGGGAGAGAAGGGGGAGGAGAAAACAGAGGAGTTGAGACCAAAAGGAATGGTCCTCTGGACTAAAATATTTCTTTCTGGACCTTCTCCTTTGGAAGAATTTTCTCTGACTCTCAAGGGAAATTGAGCTGTCCCAGAAATCTAAAGTCCGTGGGTAAATAGAGTAGCTGACAAATGGCCAGTGTAGATGTCTCCCACCGAGTTGGTAGATAGAGTTCAGAGTTTTCATATCTACTGCCAGACCTGAAAACTCGTCTCATTTCCTGGATGGGAAAGAACAAAGTAAGTTCCAATGAAGCACCGTCTTTCCTTCTGGTTTATACCATTTAAACATATGGTCAAGATTCAAACAACCAGTTAATCATTTTTAGAATGCATGAATTTCATAGTGCCACAGAGGATATTAAAAGTGTATAACTAAGACAACTTTAAGACCAATAAGGACTTAATAATCATCAGAGAAAATTTAAAAAAAATAAGCTGCAAGAGAAGAATGAGGCCAGCTTTTGAGAAAATACTCTCCATGTAGGGAATGTCTGCAGAAGCACAAAAAGCTTACCTCTGTGGTTTAATTATCTGTGAGATATTTTTTTCCTGATATATTCTAAACTGCTCTCTACCTGGAATTATTTCTCATGCTTATTCTGAGATAAAGGTCAAGTTTTGAAAATTGCTTTTTTTTTAATGGAACCACATGAAGTGTGTGTGTGTGTGTGTGTGTGTGTGTGTGTGTGTAAGTTGTGTGTCTGGGTGTGATTACAAGGATCGACAGATCAACATATCCATCTCCTGGTGAAACTATTGGAAACACACATTCTCAGGCCCAGATGCAGAAGCTTCCAGTATGGGATCTTTAGTTTGGTTCTTTGTAGTCTGTATCTTCCTCCATCATCAGTGGGTAGCCAGGCTTAAGAATCATGAGCCTAATAGATAAAAATTCAGTCCTCAAATTGAGATAGACAGACCTGAGATCTTTAAACAGAAGTCTTTCCTGGGGGTGCTTTGGGACTGCTATATGATTGTGGTGAGAACTGAAGACAGGATTCAAAAAAAGGTATGGTAACTAGAAGAAACATGGTACCTAGAACTCACCTCCCAGTTTTAACCAAATCGCCTTACTATTATCCTGTTTGCTCACTATGTCATTATGGAAGAAGGCTAACCTAACTTTAAAAGGCTTGAGAGCAGCTAATCTTGATGAACTTTATTTTATTTAATCATTAAGTAGTTACTGAGGTGTCTGTTACATGTCAGTCTGTGTGCAAGTCAAAGTTAAATCAGACATTTGCCTCTTTCCTGAGACCCCACAGATGGGAGAAAAAAAATGAATCATTCATAGTCACTGAATACTTGCATCAACATAAAAACGAGAATATGGTCTACCATAACATAAGTGTGTAAGAACTCTCTAGTTGTAAGGAGAAAGGGAGACAATGAAAGTAATAAAATATGCAAAAGCATAAAGAAAGAAAAATAGAGGGATCAAGCATTTGGATGTAGTTCAAGTTTAGCAAGGCCTCTGGCTGGTTGAATTTCAGAACAAGCTTTACCTTATCTGTAGGTTTCAGTGCCCCCTCAGACCAAAGACAAGGTTATGTTAATAAAAGACTTACAAAAATAAAATAATCTCCAGGTTTAAAAAATACATATTAATCACTAGAAAGAAAATTTCACCTCCTTGGGGACCTTTTGTCTATGTCTAGGGATATTTTTGGTTGTCACAGCTTTGGAACCAATGATGATTCCGTTACGGGGAGTAGGTAAGGGTGCTCCAAACCACCCTACAGTTGACAGGAAACCCAGCATTTTGCAATGAAGAGTTATTCACACAAGCTAACAGTAGGATGCAGGAAAAATCCTACCCTGAAGCTATAGAAATATAAACCAAGCATTTGCCAGGACTTTCAAGATTTCTAGCACACTGACTCTTGACTCTTGTGAGGTATGGTCAAAAAACAACTTGTCAGGGAAGAGAATGGAAGTTTATAAAACAAGACTCCTTTATCCCCATGGTGATCTCTCAAGTCAAACTGTGCCAAGACTTTGGAGATCACATATCGAAGCTAAAATGATAACCTAAGCCCCTCACCGGCTATGATTTGTCCAGAGAATCAACCTAGTCAATAGGAAAAGCCTGGTTTCTTTGCATCACAGGGTTTGACAAGTTCTAATTCCTATCTTTTCCTTTATCTCCCTTCCTCAGACAACTATCACATATTTCCTTTTATGTTCTCTTAAATTCTTTGCTGGTATTTTTATCTCCATTTATCCCTGGTAGTCAGGCACACAAACCAGTATACATAAGATTCCTGCCTCCAAGAGAACTGTCAAATTGAGCCAAAAGATAATCTGTCCACCATACAGCTTCAGTATATTAAAGAGAAGGGTGGCCATGACTCACAGGGTTGATCTTTAGTTCAAGTTATAGCCACCACTAAGAGCATAGTGATCTTGACAGACTCACTTCTGCTTCTGAGTTTCAATGTCCTCATCTGTAAAGAGAAGTTTACAGAGTTCCCTTTCCAAAGGGCTTTGGAGATAATAAGCCATATGAAATTCCCAGTAAAACATAGAGATATGATGATAGGGCAGTGACTACAACATGGAAAATTAATCCCTTCCCAAGTTTTTAGTGTGGATCCCATAGCTGAATATCAGTCAAGTGATATCTCCCACCCCACATCCCCAACTTTTGTGTCTCTGTAGAGAAGTTCATCTGCAAATGAACTCCATGGGGGAAGAGAGTCCTTTTTGCCCTCTGGTTAATGAATTCATTGCTGTCTTGGAAATAAGCAATCATTGGTATCTTGAGGTGTAAAAACACTCTTGGGATTACTTATGTGAGGCTATCACCCATTAAAGAAGAAGGTCCTCTTGATAAATGATGTTACACATTCCTTTCCATGTCTTCCCACCCCTTGGACACAGTAACGTCAGCCCAGATTAAGGAAATTGTGGAGATGGAGCTATGCCAAATCCATCTCTTAGCTCATCTACTTTCCTACAGTCTATCAGACTCTCCATCTCTCCTGGGGATGATTGGCACAAGTCTTTACCTCTGGTTAACCATCTGCTTCACAGCCCTTCTCTCCTGCCAATCAGTAATCTATCCTACCAAGCTTTAAAATGTGTCACCAACAACCACCCCTTTAATAGTTCCCATACTTAAAACACTTGCATCTGGCTCCAGATGGAAATTTGCAAAGAAAAGCTATCCAGCCTATTATTCCCAAATTCCACGTTTATTCAGCATTTTAAAAATCAGTGTATTAAACCTTAACCATAAAAGTGCCGGGCCCCATGCTAGACATTAAGGATACAGGAATGAGCGTGCAGGGCAGGCCTCTGACTTGAGGGCACTTGTTACTGCTGTGACAAGGAGTGAGGAGGGAAGAGTTCAAAACAGAACCTACAGGAGACTTGGAGCCTGGGGACAGAAAGAACTTTGCAACAAATTAGAGTAAGTAAATTGATACCCAGAGGATGAGTGTGGATTAAGCAGGTGTGTTAGCTGACTTTGCACTGCAGTGACATGGTGCCTGACAAAGCAGCTTAAATGGAGGAAAAATTTATTTAAACTACTGGTTCAGAGTTTCCAGTTCATCCTCGTCTGCCTGCTCCTTTGCTTATAGATGACACAGGGCACTGTGGTTGAATGAGAATTCAGCTAAGGGTATTCAGATCAAAGCAGACAGGAAAAAAATGAGAGACAGACAAATTTGGTGTCAGGTAAGACTTGATAGAACTAAAGAAACACCCCCAGTGTCCTCCCTCCTCCAGATAGGCTTTGCATTTTGAAGTTTCCAGAACTTTCCAAAATAGCATCACCCACTGAGAACCAAGTATTCAACACATGAGCCTATGGGTGAGCACTTCAAATTAAAAACATAAAGGGTAGAGAAAGAGAGTTAAACCAAAAGGACAGACTATGAAGTTCTAGAGTTAAGAGTGAGCATCTTGAATGGGTGGAATGAAAAATCCAGGTTTGTTGAAATGGATAAGGATGAGAAGACTAAAAGATAAGAGCAGAGAAGGATTCAAGGGCAGAGCTTGAGGTTTTTCCTATGCCCAATGACAAGACATATATATTGTTTTCAATCCAGTATGGTTCTTGATGCTTTCTATGTACTCAAGCTTCCCTTAGGAACATGGGTAAGGGAAGAGAGAGGTTGTCACCATATCATAAAACAGAACCAACTGATCTCTCTGCTAGCAGAATAAACCTATTCTTAAAGCTAAGATTCAAATATTGGTCAATTCCAGGACCCAGCAAAGCAAAGGATACATATCTGACTTTGTCCAGAGAACTAGCCTCTCTCATAATGCTCAGCAGAGGGATGCCCAGTAAGCAGTGGGTGGAAGAAGGCAAATGGTATGGCCGCATGGTAGAATCACCGGCACATGCAAGATAACATGCAGGTAAACTGAAGCAGAGGAACATTGCTTGGGGAATGTTTATCAGGGGTAAGATTTGATGGACAGGAAAGGAGAAGAATATGTTTCAAACAGGATATGTATTCAAAAAGGGTACAGAACAGTGAAGCATCAGGAATAAGTTGGGGTTATGGTGTTCAGAGAGCAGTGGAAGATTTATGCTCAGAAGAAGTGGCAGTTAGGTGGGTTGACAGGTGGCTTATGAACATGGGAATTCCTGAAATCATAAGGACTTATGGGACAACCTACAATGAAAAATGGAGTTATAGATTAGGAGAAAAGAAGAGCCATGAGGGACAGTGAGTTTTGAAAGTAGTAGGCTAAATATTGGTAATGTAGAGAGAACAAAGGGAGAGACAAGCAGAAGTGTCCAGTGTCATCCAGAAAGAATGCTCAGGGGATCAAGAGTAGTTCAAAGGGTTACACTGCTCGTAGGTAGGAGAAAGCAAAATGCAGACAGCAAATTAACTAAAGGTAAAAATCAAGTTGTGTGTGTGTGTGTGTGTGTGTGTGTGTGTGTGTGTGTGTGCGCGCGTGCGCGCGCGTGTATGCATGTTTGGGTTTGTAAATGCATCATATATGCAAAGGTTTGCTGTCTCCTGTGAGCACACACATATGGAGGCCAAGGTTAAACCTTGCAAACTGTTACTCAGGAGCCATCCAGCTTCTTTTTTTTGAGACACTCTCTCAGTGAGACCCAGGCCTCACAGATTAGGGTAAAATGACTGGATAATGGACCGTAAGGATCTGTCTGGTTCTGCAGTTCTGGGATGACAAATTGACCACCACACCTGGCTTTTTAACATGGATATGTTTAGGCTTGGACTCTGGTCCTTAGACTTACACAGCAAACAGTTTATAGACTGAGCTATCACCCTGCCTGCTGGGATCCAAGATTTATGTATATCCTAGTCCAATCAATCCTCCAACCTTAGGAATGGATTATTTCTAATATGGCTATCCAAATTCCAGACACTAAATGACCCATATTGAAAGGATCCAAACTGCATCCAGAAACTATAGCCTGCAGGGCCCAAATGAGGCCAAATAAAAAGAGTTTTTAGTTGTTGAATGGTTGGAAAAAGTCAAGAGAATAATATTTTGTGACACATGAAATTTAAATTTCAGCATCCGTAACTATAGTTTCACATAGCCATGATGTGATTAGAAATTGCCTATTGCTGCTTTACAGCTCTGCTATGGGATCTGAAGAGCTTTCATGAGACTGTGTGGCCCACTATACCATGTGGGAGAAACTATACATATGCTGTTCATGGGGAGTGTCTGCTCTTGGACCCAGTCCTTTGAGTATGAGGTGTTCCTCTTTGTTTATTGCCATTCTGTCATATGTTCAAGTTCAAATATATAACACAATTTCCAAGTTCAAGTCTGAGTTTAGTGTGACCAAAATCTAATTGTGTTGCTTACTTACTATTGAATCATTTTCATGAGGCATGAGTTTGCTTTGGGTGGAGAGGGACCTTGATTTCTGTGTTTCCCTTCACTGCGAGTATATGTCTTGCAGACAAACTGTGACAAAGGGTTTGATGGAGGGAGGGAATGGCAGGCTCTACTCACCAGTGGGAGGTGCAGCAAAACGTGCAGCCCTGCAGAGTGAAGGAACTTGTAAGTGGGATACATGAATGGAGGCTGAGTTTCATCCTAACCCACTGTCTGAAGAGAGCTAACACGCTGCCAGAGATGAGAAACAACTGTGGTCAGCCTGGCCTGGGAGGCCTGGTGCCAATTCAATTTTCACAGCAGCCCACCTCCATCTGGAATGAAAATTCTTTTCTTAATGCTCTTATTAAATCCTAATCTTAATCGTATTCATCATTATTAAGGCTTGAAATTGTCTGGAATATTTAAATAGGGCCAAGTTGATAGTCAGAATGACAGATTTAAAGGGACAGCTAGAATTCTCTTCTTGGACCCCACCAAATAATCACTGGAGATTCAGTGCCTGATAGGAACCGAGGTTTCTGAAGTAAGCCATTTGAAACAGCGTCACAGGGGAGGGGGTTGCCAATTACACTTTGCCTGGATAATATTAGTCTTTCTTTCAAAGTCTCCTGAAAAACTTATCAGGGAAGGGGAGAGACATAAAGGGAAGATGAATTAAGGGTTTAAATCTACCCAAGGACTTGGAGGGATATTGAAAGCAAATAACTCTGGGCCTCACTCCTTTCAGCTCCAGAACAATGTCCATTAAATAACTCCAATGCCTTGGTCCCTGTCACCAAGAATCTCATTTCTAGCTGTCCCCAGAAGGTCACATGTGCTGGCCCAGCTCTTATCTCCTGATACAGGGCAGGCCATCACCACAGCTTTTAGAACTATATGCTGACAAAGAAACAAAGGTCTTTTCTTTCTTTATTTTTTCTTTGCTAAATGAAAAATTTAACTCAAGATGACAGGTTTCCCTTTTTGTTCCCTCATCCATCTGACAGGCAGTGAGTAAGTGTGACTTCATCAGTAATTTACTTTTTTGGCCCAAACATGTACCACATACTTCATAGACTTTGTTCCATTTAATTCTGGCAAGTGTGTTAGTGGGTAGGTCTCACAGTCTCTGTTTCATAGATGAGTCATCTCATGCCAGGAGAAAATATATTAACCATGGTCACCCCACCGGATTTGAACTCTGAGCATAGGCCCATTTTCTCTCCTTTCATGTTCCACTGGCTTATCAGACTCCTGAAAGGGAGGATGGTATAGGAGAAAACCATAGATAAACTGCAGGCAAGAGATCATTGAGGAAAAGGAATTTTTTTATAATATCCATATTATCAAGTTTGAACCTTGAATACTAAAACAATCTATTTAACCTTTACTCTGGATAATGCATACATTAGATGGGGGAACCTATATACTATCATAAAAATGTGGGAATTTGAAACCTGCTGACATAAAATCAAATAGCCCAGTCATAAAAGGCATCGCTTTTATGTGATTATCTTGCCAATATCTTCGTGTTGCTAAACTAAATCAAACTACAATTTTCCCCACATGCCCTGAATTTAATGGGAGCCATTAATGGGCCTGATTCCTTATAGATCTCCCTGTAATAGGAACATAGCCTCTTATGACCTGGCCGATTAAAATGAAGCCGCAATGTTATCTTCTTTCAGGTTGTCTTGAGTATGTTGAAGGGTGGCCCTGCTTAAAATACCAAAGTTGTTGACACTCAAACTGGCATTCACAACCTTCCTAAAATACCCAGTATCAATATATCTTTCTGGAACTTTCTCCAACTGTTTCTATGTAACATCTCTTTCCAAAATCCAGTAATATCAGAAGGGAAAGAGGGTTTTTTTAAGACTATCTATTCCAGGAATAACAAAAAAAGTTGGAATCATATCTTAACGCTGGCACTTTGGAGTAGTAAGTCAGAGGGTTCTGAAGCTAACTAAAGTGTTCTCCATGCTGTAAGTTGGTTGAATATAATCCTACCCTCCACAACCCTTCCTCTTCTAACGAAGTTTTAACTCCTCATGTGTTAACCTCTTCTGAGATTCAAGATCACCTAGACATTTCCAAGGCCACAAAATGTACAAACAACATCCCTGAATCATGAAACCTGGTTGAATAGAAAATCATATATTACTCAGAACAAGGAAATGATGATTTACAAGATGCAGAAGGCAGCTCCCACCACATCAATGTAATAATGTCCCACAAGTCAACAAAGACCTACAACCAAAACCCTTAGTCAATCTTAGGAAGCTTTTATTTCTTCACTCTACTTTCACAACATTTTCTCTATTGCTGCACCAGAGAAAAACATCCTGTTACTGATTGCATCTTCCTCCAAAAAGATAATGAATTTTGTGTTTTTTGGATAGTGTAAATTTTCCCCAGAAAGAACCCTACACTTGTTTCCAGCTATCAGATACTGATACCCCTTGATCATTGAGTCTACTCCCAGAAAACAATTACAGTGAGGAGAGAGAGAACAGAGAGGCAGCATACCAACTGCTTAACATTGTACTCCTCAACCCCATCTTACTTCTGGTTTCTTCACATCCTCCTTACATCCTCATTACCTTCATAACAACATCCCTTGCAGCACACATGGAGAAAGGGGAAGAAGGAGAGGGAGAAGGAGAGACAGAGGGAGAGAGAGGAAGAGGGAGAGGGGTAGGGGGAAAGGGAGGGAAGGGAAGGAGAGGAGAAGGAAAAGAGAGAGAGAGAGAGAGAGAGAGAGAGAGAGAGAGAGAGAGAAAGAGAGAGAGAGAGAGAGAGTTCTTGGCATAGCTCTAAGTTCCTGCATCAGTCTGCTCATTCAGCCAAACTTTCCAGTTTTATATTTTCTCCGTTCCTCGCCATCATCCGTCAGCCTTGACTTAGAAGGACAAATAACACTATCAAGGCATTGTTTCTTAATAGGTTAATAAACTATTCTTACAGGTTATTAACAATGGACTTTTCTCCTATTTTTGTCAGTAAGTAATACAGAAAGGCTGGTTGTATAACCACTGATTTCTACCTTGTCATGATACTGTATGATGCCACACTTAGTCGCTATTATCAGTTACTTGTCAATACATACCTACATCTCTGACTTGAGTTATGATCACAGTTCCTCATGTGCCCTATCTATCTACTGACCCTGATTAATCTTCAGAATCTGTACCCCCTGATCTCTATCTCGGAGACACTGTCTCCAACCCTCCTGACTCAATGAATCCCAGGGATATCTATATGAGTTGTGAGGGCACAAACTCTGAGAACAAATACTAGGGTGCATACTTTCTCTCTGCTCTTGTGCAGCAGTCAGATTTTCAGAAAACTACTTATCCTCTCTCTGCTATCAACTACTCAACCAAAACTAGAAAAAAAATGTTGCACGAAAATCACAGAATTCTTGTGAAGACAAAAATAATTAATGCACCCACAGTTTCATAATGGAGCACACAACACAGACTGGGTGCTCAGCAAGTGTTTGCAGTTGCCTACCTCTTGCAAGTTAGTAACATAATAACAGTATGTCTACTTAGCTTCTATATGGAACTGCAGATTGATTGAGGTCTGGGATTTGATCTTAGTCATCTTTAAACTCCTTGGCCATCTAATGCAGTACTTGTTACCTACGTGCTAATGAATATTTAATGAATGACTAAAGAAAGGAATAAATCTCTTTGAAACCTTCCGTAAGTCAGAAATGAGAGTCTTTTTCCATCGTTCTCTGCTGCCCATGGCATGTCCTGGTTCAAGAGGGCTTATGTGAAATATCCCTTGACTGTCATTCCAAGTCAGTATATCTCTGTGGCATCCAAACTCACATTTCCCCTCCACTACTTTAATAACCTCTCACTAACCCAAAAGATTAAAATTCCATTTCTCTTGATGTTATCTTTGAGTGGCAAAGAGCACTAAGCTTTTTCCCCCTTCCTCCCTTCCCCCTTGAGTTCCTAATGAAGCAGAAGACAGCATGACTGTTTTATGTACCTATTTGTCTGAAGTAATGGTGTCAGCAGAGACAGGCTCACCCCTCCAAAGAGTGTTTGCCTGAGAATTGGTGCAGAACGACATCAGCAAGTTGCTCAGTGTTATTGGGCAGAGAGCACTCACAGACATCACCACCTTACAATGATGACTCTGTAGCACTATTATCTTAAAACAGATGTGTGTTTCCTTTACTGCACCTGAAGTTGACTAGTGACAGTTTCAATCATGCATTAATTTGGGGGCATTGTATTATTCTCTACAGAGTGACTGTTTACTTGGGAATGTTGATGCTTTATTTTATGAATTTGACAGGATCTAGAATCACTTTGGAGACAAATCTCTATATTGGTCTCCTAGGAAGTGTCTAGATTAAGTTAATTGGTGAGGGAAGTGTTACTTTAAATGTATGTATCATGGGCTGGAGTCTCAAAGCGTATTGAACACCAGTGTCTGTCTCTCCCTTTCCCCTCCCTCTCAATATTCCCTTACCCCTATCTCTGTCCTCATCCCTGCTTTTTGACTGAAGATAATAATGTGATGAGCTGCCTCACCCATCTGCAACCCTGATTTCCTCACTGTGATGGACTGACTGCCTCATAGAAGTATAAGTGAAAATAAAACCTTCCTCCATTAAGAAGTTTTGTGTCAAGGTATTTTGTTACAGCAACTTAAAAAGTAACTAATA
Source organism: Montemys delectorum (assembly GCA_019843815.1). Classification (NCBI taxonomy): domain Eukaryota; kingdom Metazoa; phylum Chordata; class Mammalia; order Rodentia; family Muridae; genus Montemys; species Montemys delectorum. The sequence goes on along the minus strand of JADRCD010146822.1, from coordinate 9,712 downwards.
CAGAAACCAGACTTTCAGACATGGTAGGTCTCCAGGAAGCATTGATAAGATGAATGACATGCAAGCCCCTACCTTCAAGAAACTTGGACTGAAGTAAGGGTATTGGGCTTTCAAGCACATAAGTTATCAATATGTATGTCCTTGAGACAGAAGTACATTTAGGTTGGCAGAGATTTTTAAGGCCTGCTAAATGTCTGAATGTCAAGGAAGGGTTCTGAAAAGTAATAAGGTCTGATTTTAGTTTGGAAAGATATGCAAAAATATATTAAGGAGAATAGAACAGAAGATTTAGAGATAGGCACTGTACGATTCCAGGAGGAGAAAAAAAAGCGAATATACAAAGACATCCACACATGAGAGAACATGGCCTTTTAGGATACAGCAAGCCACTAACGCATGATTAGAGCATTAGCTTTGAAAGTCTATGCAGCAGGGAGGCAGGTGTCAGGTAATGGGGGACCTGAATATTGTGGTCAGAAACTAAGATTTCATAATGGCTAATGGGAAGTCATGAGGAGGAGGGAATTAGAGAGCTAGATAATCACACTTGGATTGGATGATGAGGATCCTTTGTGTTTCTGTGTGCATTTTTCTGACGCTATGTCTGATTGCTCCACTTTTCTCTGCCTTAGCTGAGGCCTAGACTGGATGGGGCCCACTTAGATGCACAACCCAAAATGAAATCAATTCTGCTTAGCAAGTAGCTAAAGGAGTATTGTGTATCTGATCTGGAAGTCTGACATGCATCCCCCTAGCAGACAGGCAAGTACATTTGCCAGCAGCTTTTTGTACACAACAGTGGGCAGCAGTGGCTCAGGTAATTCTCCTGAGACTTTGGCAGTAGCTGACCCAAGCCTATGAATACTTACACCAAGTTCAAGGTGTCTAGCACTTCCTTCTTCTATTGTGGGAGGGGAAAAGCATGGCTGGGCAATGGCTTAGGGATAGACAGATGGATGACCTAGAATGTCCATAGTGAGATCAGGAAACACTAAGGGGTGGAGCCCTGGGAGACACAGGAATGTAATGAGAAAGTCTACTTTCTCAGATTCCTTTTCATCCCCATCCCTCAATGATATTCATTACATGGTTACTTTTCCTTCCCTAAATAAGTATCAAAGAAATACTAGACCTAGTGTACATATTGATTGATATGGTCTCAGTTGTCATCCGTCAATTGTTTACTAGTATTTGTTTAATGTGATAAGATGAAATAGTGGTCCCTGAATTTCCTTGGAGTCTGTAAGTATGTTACCCTACATATTATATAAATGTCAGATATGGTTAAGTCTTGAGATAGGGTCATTGCTCCAGATTATAAATTAAAGCTCATGTCATCACCACAGCCTTATAAAAAAAAGCAGGTAGAAGGATCATAGAATTAAAGAGGGAGACAAGGAAACAGGACTATGCAGGTGGTCTTGTTAGAAAGTGCCTTGCAAGCATGAGGGTCTGAGTTTTTTCTCCAGAACCCACGGTCTTTTCTTAAAGCCAGGTATGGTGCCACACACTTGTAATTCTAGAAATACTGAGAAGACAGAGCCAAATGAATCCCTGAGACTACTAAGGCTGACAGCCGACACTAATTGGTGATTATCAGGCAGGAAGAAACCTGTCTCAACAAAAATGGGGTTGGGGAATAGGGGAATGGGACCTAAAGAAGCATAACCAATGTAATGTTGTGCTCTGACCTGACCCTACCATTCATGCACCTGCACACTTACATACACACACACACTCACAAGAAAAAAAACAAATAGCCACTCCCCTTGAGCATCCAGAATAAGCACAGTTCCACCTATGCCTTAATTTAGCCATTATAGCTATATCTACAACATAAGTAGATTCCTTAAGGTCATATAAAAAGCAAGCAACAAAACAGATGTCCCCTGACCTCATGAATCTAACAATACAAGTTGAGATGACCAACACTATCAATAAAGAAGGAACAATACTGACAAATTCTCTGAGCAGTCAACAGCCTCCCTGAGAATACTGCATCCATTATTACAATCATGACAGCAACTTTAAAAGATAAGGCTTCTTATTTTGCCAATGAATTTTTTTCTGACAATGAAATGGAGATTCTGTGTGATAAAGAAATGATGGGCGGTTTGATTCCAGATCCAGTTGTCTTCTATTTATAAGAGGAGACATTCAGCTGAATGCAAATTCCCACAGTGAGTGGAAGAGCAAGTGGCAGCCAGAGATTCTATGTAAGTGACACCGAGATGACCAGAAATTTCTAGAGAAGGAGTGGTAACTTTAAGAGTGCAATTTACCAAAGGAAAATTTTTTAACTAAACCTTGAAAGAAGGTTTAAGTTGGCCGAAATGGAGTCATAGACTCCAGGATCTTTGTTATGATGAATCATTAAAACAGTGACACAAGGGGATTGAAAACATGGTTGTGATGTTTCTTGTGAGGAAGTAATGGTGTAATCATGCTGGGGGTGAATATTGGTGATTCTGACTTATGCATAGAGAACAGAGTTTTCCTAATCAGCTTTTCCTCATAGTGCTGCTCATAGCTGATAGCTGAAAATAGTCCACTCCAAAATCTTTTGATTGCAAAGTGTTTTAAGAGGAAAGACGTGGGTGAGAGACTAATAAAAGCCAGGAATAGCTTGCATTTGTGTTTTCCCACAAAGAGTTTCCTAGCCCAAACTTCCCCACAATGCTGTGGATCCATAGGCCTCCAATACTCTTCATTCAACTCATCTCCGAACATCTCTTGATCTACTGGGAGCTGCAACTGTGGATGCCTGCTACAAATGTCTGCTCAGTTCTCATTTAATACTGGTAAATAAGTTCAAACTGGAAAAACTCTGAATACAAGCTAAAAATTAAAGGTAAAGAATCAAATAATGCAGAAGATAAAAGCTCAGGGTGCTATTCGACAGGACTGGAATTTGAGCCACAGATCCATCTCGGGAGTCTCAGAAACTCATGAAACTTCAGCTCCAGGGAATCTAGTGTCTTCTTCTGAGCTCTACAGGCATGGTACTGACAAGCACACATTTAAGTAATTAGAAATGAAAATATCTTTATAGTGATGGATCAGCTGACATTTCTTGGGTACTTACTAGGTGTATTTCCATAAACTGAAGTAATTTTACCTTCATGACAATCTTATTTATTAAGTGGTATCTTTAATATCTAATTTATGCTTTTGCCTCTTATCTATGCATCCAGATGACTTATGTGAAAGTGAGCACTGTATTTGAAACGCATGCATTTAATGAAAGAATATTCTTTCCTTCCCAATGCACCACTAGGATTAGTGATTTTTGAAGAATGGGTATGGAAATCCATGGACAATACTTCAATTCAGCATGTTAGAGTTGAATAAGTTAGAGTAGGACAAACACTGGAACAATGTCCCCTGTAAAGAGATTGCAATGTTCACAGGAAAGCACAATGTTAACCTGCAGATGACAAGACTTTGCACATGCCGTTTACTAGGAGCCCAGACATGCTCTCAATCATATTGCCTATGTCGCTTATATGCTTTTACCACTGAGCCCTGTACCCTTATCTCATGCCTCTTGTACTTAACAATTAAATTGTCCAGATACTATCTTTAATTCTCATCATAATAAAACTCTCAGAAGACACAAGTTTCTCAATTCTGATGAGTTTGGCAGCTCAAGAATGGCCATAGTAGATACTTGATAACTGTGTGTGTGTGTGTGTGTGGTGTGTGTGTGTGTGCGTGTGTGTGTGTGTGTGTGTGTGTGTGAAGAGTGGCAATGGTATCATGCCACTTTGAAAACCACTGAGAAATAAGCTTGAGTCCTTATCCAGCACTAAACTTATAGGAAACATACAAATATTGGACAGCAATGGCAGTATGAAGGTTCTCCACAGTTATCTACCTACCATAGGAAAGTTAGACCAAGGGCAGTAGCCCTGGGCTACCCACCCTGTCCCATACAATACTCTAACCATCTGCCACCTCTCTCCCTTTGAACCCTGCTCCTGGCTTAAATAGGAAACTAGCTCCCCAACTGTTTCACTATCTTTCTCTGCCCTCAGGGCTCCAGCCCTATGTGTGGTAACATATCACATTCTGCCTTACCTGCAGAGTCACTGCTCTTGTTTTTAAAATGTGCAGCATCAAAGACAAAAATAGCTTAAGAATATGAAAACTGAGACAGACCCACCCATATGTATGTAACTAATTTCTGATCCAACACTCTAGCTTTACAAGGAGAACACCAAAGCCAATTTGGAGGAACTACTACAGGATCTCAAAAAAAATCAACCTGTGTGGTCCATAGCACTGGAGGTCATCATTACCACCATTCCTTCAAAAGGAGTAACCAGAAGCTCCAAGATAAAAGAATGGCATGATGGGTAATATGTGGTCTGCACTATTTTCCCACCGGCAGGAACACACGGACACACACAGGATCCTTCTGCAGCAAACCTTTATTAACATGTGGCGAGGAGAGAGCGAGCCCTGGAAAATGCACTGCTTATATACACCTTGGAGCGGCGTGTTCATCTCTGATTGGCTGTTTCCTCATTACCTCATGAGATGCCTTGGGATAGGCTGTGACTTGGCGCTTTCTGACCCTAGCTCATGCGCAGATGGGCTGAGACTTGGCCCGCTCTGGCCCTATGCACATGCGCAGACTACTTGTTGCAGGGACAAGACACCAGATGCCGGCTCCGTCTTGTAATGGAGGCTGCCGGCTCGGGTGTGGCTCTCTACAGTAATAAACCTCATTTGTGATGGATGCAAATCCAGATTACACATTCTGATCAAACTTCAGTAACCTTACTGTATAAATCCTATAGGCCACACTTGACTAACAGGAATTGGAGAAATGGACAGAATTAGGGAACCAGGTGCAGGAGTGGCTAAGACTTCTTCTGAAAATGTGATTCAGCAGATTCCCATTTACAGATGAGTTGCATCTCATAAAACAGAGATTGATGAAGAATGATGACAGCAGTGGCAACTAACATTTATGACATGTGTAATGTTTCACTCTAAAAACTTTACACCCCAAAATTCTGGAAATGTAGTAACACTCTCTTATCTGAAATAAATCTTTGAATGCAGGATCAACCCCATATGCAGAAAGAGACAGACAGACAGACAGACAGACAGACAGACAGACACAGATACAGACACAGACACACAGACAGAGACTGAAACAGAGATACCCAGACAGAGACACATAGAGAGTGAAACACAGAGGCCAAGGTGGTTAAAAAAAAATGGAGCCAGAGGGTAGTCACAGTTTCTGATCTGTAACCTGATGCCCCACTTCCATTCCATGTAATGCTGAAATTTGTTATTCATAGCATGTTTAATACTTGTGTGTGAATTCATGAGAAACATTACTATTCCTCCTCAAAATGTGGAGCAACTGAGTCATTGAGTGCTTATCTAAGTTTCCTGTATCAGCTGTATAGAATAGGAGATCAAGATCATATTATTATATTATAGGAGCCCACTTCTCATTATTAGTGCTGTTCACTTCCTCTTTTACATCAAACCTAGTTACATAGTTCCTCCCTTCTCTCTTTACTGTGATGTTTAATTTTGTTTTGTTTTTGTTTTTGTTTTTTTACTTTTCTTTTACACTTTTCATCTCTTGCAGTTTTCATTAAATCTTATTTCCCCACACAAATATTTATCTTTGATTTGTTTCATAATTAACATATTCCTCCATGAAGACTAGATCTAGTTTTGATTAACCTCTGTAGGCTATAGAAGTCCAAGCAAAAGCAAACAAATGTGAACTGAGTTTAAGTAATGCTTCATTAATTTATCTACAATTATGAAATAGAAGGTTTTTCTAATATAAAAGAATTGAAGGAGTGGGCAATAGTTTTTATGAAGACAAGGATTAGTGCAGACCCCACTGATACTCTTAAATGTTTGTGTGTATTCTTTTGGTTCGTGGCTATCCCCAATAGAATAATTCAGAGGATGGAGATAACACATACATTCTTCAGGCTTCTGAAAATTAAGTGACAGGGAAATTTTTTTAATAAAAAAAACCCAACAAACACAAATATTAGGAATTTTGACAATAAAACTTTTAAATTAAGAAAATAAATGGAAGAAAGAAATTAAATGGTGTGGGAATTTCTACCTGTAGATTGCAGAGCTGTAAAACAGCATCTCTCACTCGCACCCCTCTGCAAACAATTCTGTGTGTAAATGTATTTTTGGTACAAATGGCTGTGTCCTAAGATTCTTGATTATAATTATAATAATGGGTTTCTGAAAGCCTGCAAGTGGTTCTGGGAATGATAATAAGGGCTGAGAAAAGACATGTTGTTTATATGGTGAGTGTTTGTGGAATATTCAATGAGAGCAGGAAGAAAAGCTCATGTTATACTTTCCATAAACTCCAAAATATACAATTACACCCAAGCAGGCCATCCCCTCATCCCTGTCCTGTAGCACACACAGTGGAGTTGCATTGTCCCTCAAGAAATAAATTTTGAATGATGGGGAAACAGAAGTTCTTTCCTGTTTTTTTTCTGGGAAGACTTATTCATATCCTATAACAGCCCTAGCTTTCTCTTTAGATAAGATCTGAGTGACAAGTCTATAGGAGGCCAGACTAGGTCCACATGCCTTCTCTCACATCTAGTTGGTCTCTGGCAAGTTATTCCTAGCCTCAAGCCACTTTCTTTCTGCCATTGCATAGAACTGATGCTCAGTTTCTTTTCCCATATCCCACAACCCTGAAATTAAATGGCAACTCTTTAAATGGCAACCAGACGTTCCTCCTCTTCATTCAGAACCGTCCTGGGATCATAGAACATGGTAATACATCTTATGCATTGTTTCGTTCTGATTCTGAGGTAAAACATACAGAATATAAAATTCAATATTTCAACCATTTGGAATTCAGCACACTTATCCTGCTACCACCACTACCTACCACCTAAAATTTCTTCAAAGGAAACTTGAACCTAGAAAGTAAACATTCCCAGTTCCCTCTCACTGCAGACCCAATGTTCACTATTTGAATATTTTTTAAACCGTGGCAATGTTTCCTCCTGTCTTCCAAATAATAGGTCCTGATTAATGTTTATGAAATTCAATAATTTCCCACTTAATTAATTAATATGGAGATATTAAACTCTAGAATGATTATTATAAAAATTATTTTTACAGACTAAATATGAGCACCACAATAATAATGACTGTCATCTTTTGAGCATTTAATTGTGTCTACATCATGTTGCTGACAAATGTGTTCCTCCACTTGATTCTCCTGAGACATTTAGGGGGAGGTGTGATTATTCTTGATTGAAAAGTGGAAGCACAGAGGAATATAGCTCTTAAGATGGGACTCCAAATTTGTCTAGTTCCCAACTCAATGTAAGTATTCAAATCTATATGAGTAATACATGTTTTATTAATAAAATTATTCTATGAAGCTTTAGGCTTAGTCTTCTTAACTACATTGTGATGCACGGGTTCAGTGCAAATTCCCACTGAAAGTTCTGTTGGTGCAAATCCTGTGGTCAGTTGCCTAGACACATAACTAGGAAGTAATCCCTTCTCTTAGGAAAAGCTTCTACTAACTATGAAAATGTGCATCCATTCATCCCTACCTGTGCCTTTGTCACCTTGAGTATTCGCTCACCTAGTCCTGTATGGTGACTTACATCTGTTTTCAGTAACAGCTGAGATAGTTAACAAGTAGCTATACGACAGATATATGAGAACACAGTGGTAAAAATGTCAATTTCACCACTACGAACACTGAACCAGACACTATGACTTAAACTCAGAGCAAGAGTCAATATTTCCTTCTCCATCCACACGTAGAGACAATAATTGGGAAGTACTTGGCCAGCAAGAGTTACCACTCCCAAAATTCTGCGGGGAAGACACCATCTGGACTCATACCCAAAGAATAACTAGAAGAAGCCCTCACTCACACCTTGGGTTACTGAAGAATGATGAGCAACAATGCTGAGACTTCAAGCTTGGCAATGATTTAGATAGGCAAGTTTGGCTGCCCCAAATCTACTAAAAGAAACACAAGACCCACAGAGGTATGAAGGATTGGCAAGATTACTCAACTTCAAAGACTCTGAGATTCATAGATCCCTCATTCCATGGTACTGCAAGCTATGAGTCATTAAAAGACACTACAAATACCATTATCTATCCAAATTTCACTGTACAGAGAGAAAGACTCCTGTTCGTGAATAGCATTCTAATTGTTGGAAGTCCTATAAAGAAAGAAGGGTCTAGTACCTGGGAACACTCTGTTGTGTCCTCATTCCCATAAGCTGTGTCAATCAGCCTTGAGTCCTTTGTCATCCAAATCCTGCTCCCTGGAGTTGCTGAGCCTTTGTTTGGCATCTTATTCTCTCCTTATTACCATTTCTGCCTACTAATATCACAAGGCTGCAGAAATGCACAGCCTTTACATTCTGGAATAAGCTCTGACTCAATGTCATTATATGATTAAAGAAGTAGCCATTCATTTCTCATAACCAGTCCATACATTCTCACACATATTTTATGATAAACAATATGAAGGAACAAATACATATCACTAAATTCTAAGACTGCTATCTGAATACTTGATAGATGCATGTACCATGCTAAGAATTTTGAATCAAATAGCTCATTTAACCTTCTTTATCTTCTTCCCACCACCACTACCATCACCAACATCATCATCCCCAAATAAGTCTGGACCTCTTGATCCAAGGTCAGGGGCTAGTCCTCCAAAGAACTTAGAACCCACTAAGAACTTAAATTTTATCCCACAACATGTGGCTTTCAGTAAAGAGCCATTCCAGAAAACTCTATAAAACTCACTGGCAGCCCCATTAGGCTAGAGATAGGTATTGCTATTTGGATTTGACATAAACAAAAGTGAACCAAGTTCAGAAGTACTTAAAAATCTGTCCATGTTTTCTTAACTAGTTAATAAAGCATCCAAATGCTAACCCTGTTCTTCATATCAGTGTATGAAAAAAAGAGTGTAGTGTATAGTTTGCAACCTCAGAATAAATGAGGTTAACACTCCAGGAGAGAATAATTTCTTTTCTATAGAAATAATCAGAAATCAGTGCATCCTAGCATCACAGGAAAAAAAACTTTCCTGGAATGGGTATAAAATATTTTTAAAAGTAGAGAATTTGCTGGTCTGAAAGACTTGCTAGGGTGTAAAATGGTAAATTGGTCAAGGAAGCAACTACATAAGCAAAGATGTATGAAATGACAGGGCATTCATTAAGAGAAGTGGCAGTGGACAGTGGTCTAAAAAAAAGAGCAAGGTTGTGGTAGAAGGAGTTAGGATTGTGGGATCTCAGACCCTCAATGTACAGAGAGACAAAACCAGATTCCTGAACTAGAGAAATTTGCAATTGTGTATATTTAAAATGATCAATCTATATTCAGAACGCAGATGAACTCTGGCAACTTCAGTATTTGCAATGAATTTGACAAACATTTGGCATTTAATAAATATATAATTTAATTATAAATGAAGAGACAAACAAAGGAAGAAAATGAATGAAGTAAAGAAAGATGATGATAGAAGTTAAGGTATACTAGCCACTAGAAACTGTGAGACAGGACCTAACTAACATTAAAAAAGATCTGGACACACTTGGACCTTGCTTCTGTGATTTGGATATGGTCTAACTGTATCCCCCAAAGCATCATGACCTAGAAGTTTGTTTCCCAGTGTAGTGATTCTGGGGGG
>JADRCD010146821.1:0-25349 GCA_019843815.1 Montemys delectorum | reverse complement strand
GGGGGGGGGGACACAGAGAATGATCCCTCAATCTAACTTCTTTCCCACCCATTCCTCCAAGTTTCCAGCCCAATCCCTTCAAAAGTTTCTCCCAACCATTCCTCCCTCAGTTTTCCAACAGTGTGTGTAAAGAGTCCTTCTCCCAGTTCCCCCAGTGCTAGCAGCTCCAAGCTGTAACAACTGTTCTAGCCTATCTGCTCAGCTCAGCTTCTCCTGGCTCAACTGCCTCCTAACTATCTTCTAACTATCTCCTAACTATGTCTTCCAACTATCTTCTGCCCCAATTGCCTTAGTCTCTCACTCTGCTCAGTCTCCATTCTCAGCCTCTGCTTTATATCCTACACTGAAGGTCATAGGGCCAAGCAGTTCTAATAGCTAAGCATTCTTTTTTTATTATTATTAAATATTTTCTTTATTTACATGTAAATTTTCCCTTTCCCAGGTTCCCCTCCAAAAAACAAACAAACAAAAACAACAAGAACAAACTCCTTTTGCCTCCCCCCTCCCTATGCCTGCCACCCCACCCTCTCCCATTTATTGGCCCTGGCATTCCCCTACACTGGGGCACAGAACCTTCACAAGGCCGAGGTCCTTTCCTCCTATTGATGATCAAATTTGCAATCCTCCACTATACACATGCTGCCAGAACATTCAGTCCCACCCTGTATAGTCCTTGATTGGTGGTTGGGTCCCTGGGAGCTCTGAGGGTACTAGTTAGTAATTGTTGTTCGTCCTAAGGGGCTGCAAACCCTTCAGCTCCATAGAACCTTTCTCTAACTCCTTCATTGGGGACAGTGTACTCAGTTCAATGAATGGTTGTGATAGCTAAGCATTCTTAAAAGGCCAGTTCACTAGCAACTGGGAATCCTTTAAAGGGCCAGGAGCACATGATAAATATACCATAACCCCAATGAAGCTCTTACACTAGATCAATTGTGTGGTATACTTTCTTAGCCACATACCTTGGCATAAGCCTGCCAAAGGTACCCACAACTTGCCACTTCATCCTAACATACATCCTTTAGTAAAGGTTTTTAAACTAAATCCTGAGGGAGTGGGGGAAACTATACCCAACAAAGACAAGACCAGAGACCAGACATCGGCACTTAGAATTATACTCTTCCCCACAGCACATGCGTAAATGTCAGCATGAAAACACAGTAAAAGTTAGGGCAGAGCGTGTACACTAGAGCCAAACAACCCTACCTCTGAAGGCCCTCAGTACTGCAGTGTAGCTGAAGCACAAGAAAAACATTAAAATAGCTTTTATACATATGATAGAAGATTAAAGAGGAGGAAATGGAACCTATGAAGACACTAACAGGCGAAGGAAATGAATGAAATAGCTCAAGACCTGAAAGCAGAATTAGAATCAATAAAGGAAACCAAAACTGAGATACATCTTTAATTGAAAAACTTAGAAACTCAGGCAGGAGCCTCAGAGGCAAGCCGCACCAACACACTATATGAGACAGAAGAGAGAATTGGGGGCACTGTAGACACAATAGAAGAAATGAATACCTCATGGAAATAAAAAAAAACCCTGCCCAAATTATCCAGGAAATCAGGTATGCAATGTAAAGACAAAATCTAGGAATAAGAATAGAGGAAGGAGAAGAAACTCAGGTCAAAGATCAAGGAAATATTTTCAACAAAATCATGGAAAATTCCCCTACTCTAAAGAATAGCATGCCTACTAAGGTATTAGAACCATGCTGAACATCAGTAGACTGAACAAAGGCCCTGTCCCGTCAGCACACAATAGCCTAACCCTAAACATACAGGCAAAGCAAGAATATGAAAAGCTGCAAAGGACACACACCAAGAAAAAAGGCAACTTATTGCAATAATCCATGGCTTCTTCTTGGAGGCTTGAAAAGTCAGAAGGGGACAGAAAGGTCCTGGCAGAGTCCCAAAGACCAGACGCCATTCCCAGCAAAACTTTCTATTACCAACAATCATAAAACTGCATGGTATTGGCATAGAAACAGACAGGTTGATCAATGGAATCCAATTGAAGACCCAGGAATAAACACACACACCTACTGACACTTGAATTTTGACAAAGAAGCCAAAACCATACAACGGAAAAGAGAGTGCATCTTCAACAAATGGTGCTAACTGTATGTCTGCATAGAAGGCTGAAAATAGATCCGTACTTACCACCCTGCCTAAACCTCAAGTCCAAGTGGATCAAAGACCTCAGTGTAAAGGACACACTAAACCTAATAGAACAGAAAGTGGGGAACAGCCTTCAAAACGCTGCTACAGGAGACAACTTCCTAAACCAAGGACTTAGGCCCAAAGATCAAAAATTAAGAAATGGGGCCTCATGAAACTGAAAAGCTTCTGTAAGTCAAAAGACACTGTCAATAGAAAAAAGAATCCTACAGATTAGGGAAAGATCTTCACCAATACGACATCTGACAGAGGGCTGATATCCAAAATATATGAAGAAATCAAGAAGTCAGGTACCAACAATCCAAATAACCCAATTAAAAATGGAATACAGAACAAACGGATCATTCTCAAGAGAGGAATCCTGAATGGCTGAGAAGCACATAAAGAAATCTTCAACATTCTTAGCCATCAGCGAAATGCAAATCAAAATGACTCTGAGAGTCCACCTTACATCCATCAGAATGGCTAAGATCAAAAACTCAAGGGACAGCACATGTTGGCAAAGTTGTGGAGCAAGGGGAACAGTGGGAGTGTAAACTTGTGCAACCATTCTAGAAATCAATTTGGCAATTTCTGGGAAAATTGAGAATAGTTGTGCCTCAGGACCCAGCTATACTGCTCCTGGACATATACCCAAAAGATGTTTCATATTAGCACAAGAACACTTGCTCAACTATGTTCATAGCAGCTTTATTCAAAATAGCCAGAAACTGGAAACAACCTAGATGTCCCTCAACTGAAGAACGGATAAAGAAGGGCTGGCAAGATGGCTCAGCGGTTAAGAGCACTGACTGCTCTTCCAGAGGTTCTGAGTTCAATTCCCAGCAACCACATGATGGCCCACAACCATCTGTAATGGGATCTGATGCCCTCTTCTGGTATGTCTGAAGATAGCTACAGTGTACTCATACATTAAATAAATAAATAAATAAATAAATAAATCCTTATTAAAAAAAATAATGGATAAAGAAAATAGTGGAATATTACTCAGCTATTAAAAACAAGGGCATCATACATTTTGCAGGGAAATGAATGGAACTAGAAAATATCATCCTGAGTGGGATAATCCAGACCCAAAAGGGCATGTGTGGTATGAACTCTCTTATAAGTGAATATTAGCTCTAAAGTACAAGATAACCATGCCATAGTCAGCAGACCCAAAGAAGCCAAATAACAAGGAGGGCCCAAGGGAGGGTTTTTGAATCTTTCTTAGAAGGAGAAATAAAATAGATATTGGAGGAGGATGGATGAAGGGAACTGGATGGGAGAGAAGATGACGAAGGGAGATGTCACATGTAGGGAGAGCAGGGGAGAAAGAATGGAAATTGGTGTAGGTGGAGGGACTTGCCGGAGACCTGGGATGGGGGAAGGTCCCAAGAGTCTATGGGAGCAACTCTAGCAATGGAGGATATGGATCCTGGAGTGGCCACTTCCTACAGCCAGGCAGGACTCTCAATGAAGAGATAATGACACGCCTTAGTCAGGGTTTCTATTCCTGCACAAACATCATGACCAGGAAGCAAGCTGAGGAGAAAACAGTTGATTCAGCTTACATTTCCACATGGCTGCTCATCACCAGAGGAAGTCAGGACTGGAACTCAAGCAGGTCAGGAAGCAGGTGCTGATGCAGAGACCATGGAGGGATGTTTCTTACTAGCTTGCTTCCCCTGGCTTGCTCAGCTTGCTTTCTTATAGAACCCACGACTACCAGCCTAGGGATGGCACCATCTACAATGGGCCCTCTCCTCTTGATCACTAACTGAGAAAATGCTCCACAGCTGGATCTCATGGAGGCATTTCCCCAACTAAAACTCCTTTCTCTGTGATAACTCCAGCCTGTGTCAAGTTGACACACAAAAACAGCCAGTATAGGACAGCTACCCATCCACAAAATCTTTGACCCAAAATGTGTCCTACCTACAAGATATGCAAGAACAAATATAGAGCAGGGATGGAGGGAATGGTCAAAGACTGCCCCAAATTGAGACCCATCCCATGTGCAAGAACCAGTTCCTGACACTATTAATGATACTCTGTTGTGCTTGCAGACAGGAGCCTAGCACCTGTCCTCTGAGAGGCTCCACCCAGCAGCCAAGGAAAAGAGATGCAGAGACGAACAACCAAACATTAGATGGAGTTCGAGGAGTCTTGTGTAAGAGTGGGGTGAGGGTGGGGACTGAGGGACCGAAAGGACAAGGATTCCACTGAAAGACCAACAGAGTCAACTAATCTGGACCCTTGAGGACTCCCAGTGACTTAACCACCAATCGAAGAGTGAGCGTGAGCTGGATCTAGGCCTCCTGCACATATGTAGTAGATGAGCAGCTTGATCTACATGAGGGTCCCCCAACAACAGGAGTGGGGGATGTCTCTGAATTTGTTGCCTGCCTGTGAATCCGGTTCTCCTAACTGGACCACCTTGTCTGGCCTCAGTGGGAGAGGATGGGGTGATACCTAGAGGGGGGCTCCCCCCCTTGTCAAAGAGAAGGGGAGGGAAGAATGGGGAGAAGATCTGTGTGAGGGGGTACTGAGAAGAGAGGGGGCTGATACTGGGGTGTAAAGTTAAAAACTAAGTAAATGTAATAAAAAGACAACAACAACAACAACAAAAGACAATTGGGTGAAGACAGAGATTAAAAGAGAAACGAACGACTTTCTAGAATTGAAGACTCAACACATCCAAACTTAGGGGACATGATGAAGGCGGTTCTAAGAAGCAAGTTCTATGTACCTATGTAGATGACACTATGTACCATCATATTAAAAAAAATGGAGAAATCTCACTCTAACAACACCAGAACGAAAAGCTCTAGAACAAAAAGATGAAATTACACCCAAAAGGAATATAGTGAATTAAACTCAGCACTGAAATCAATAAAATAGAACAAAGGGAAAAAAAAGATAAGAAGTATCAATGAAACAAAGAGTTGACTCTTTAAGAAAATCAGAAAGACCGACAACCCCTTAGCCAAATTATCTAAAAGTAGAAAAAGGAGATTCAAAGTAACAAAATGAGGGATGAAAGAACGACATAACTGTAGCTGGTCTCTGCTACTTTGTGATTCTTCTTTTTCCCACAAGATAGTATTGGCACAGAAACAGATACATTGATCAAGAGAAATGAACTGAAGACATAAACCTACACACCTGTGGACACCTGACAGTTGCTAAAGACGCCAGAAATATATACTGGAAAAGATGGCATCTTCAACAAATGGGGCCTGTCAAAAAGCTGCATGTACAAAAATACAAACAGATCTACAATTATCACCCTGCACAAAACTTTACTCCAAATGGATCAAAGACCTCAACGTGAAACCAGATACATTCAACCTCATAGAAGAGAAAGTAGGAAACAGACTTGAACTCATCGACACAGGAAAACGAGCTCTGAACAAAACATCATAGGCACAGGCTTGGAGAATAAGAATTAATACATGGGGCGCTGTGAACTGAAGAGCTTTGCATAGCACAGGACACTGTCATTTGGACAAAGCAGCAGCCTACAGAAAGAAAAAACTTTAACAACTATGCATCCAACACAGACCTGAAATCCAAAACATACACAGAACTAAAAAAATCTACATACCTACAAAACAAATAACTCAATTAGAAAATAGGATACAGATCTTAACAGAGAACTCTCAACGAGAAACTCAATTGGCTGAGACACTAGCCAATTGGGGAGCTGACCCTTTCTTACGGCCTCTTTGGATACTACACACATGTATACACACACACACGGGTTATAGAGCGAGGTTAAAGGTTATAGAGAGAGGGCACCTGCTCCAGTAGGAGGGAAGAAAATAAAAACAGAAACAGAAGGCCCTCTGACAGCCTCTGCTGTGACCCTGACTTCCTTGCCAGGGCTCAGGCTGGTTTCCCACAGGCCCTGGGGCTTTGAAGGAAGTTTGCCACATCCAAGGTCAGCTCTGTGGAGCAATCTGACCACGTGCTGTGCCTGGCAGGGCTGCAGGCTCACCTCACTCTGACTCACCTGGGCTCAGCCTGTCTGTTTCTTCCTTCACAGCCATCCAGGGCTCTTTCTCCTGCTCTAGTAAGATGATCAGATCTGGCTTGGAAATGCAACTTCCCACTTCAAAGAGAGAAAGAAAGAAAGAGATGGCTCATTGTGTAGACACTTATTTGTTTGTTTATTGAGACTCGGTCTAATAATCCCAGGAAGTCCTAGAACACGATAAGTAGACCCAGCTGGCCTTGAGTTTACTTCATCTGCCCACTCTGCCCCTCAAATGCTGGGACTGTAGGTGTGTGCCACCATGCCTTGCTTGTGCAGATTTTCAAAATACAGACTTATTTATTATAAAGGTCTGTACAGCTTGGCACAGTGGGTGGATCACGCCTGTGAGCCCAGTAAGTGGGGGAATGAGCCAGGCCATCTGGGCTGCAATGCAAGACCCTTGTCTCCGAAAAACAGATAAAAAATTCTAAAAGCCAAAACAGCGCTTTGGAGAGACATCGGAGAAAGAAAGAACCAACCAGGGCAAGAAACCAGCTGTTTCAAGGTAGGGTTTTAATCTCCTTTAAATGCAGATAGAGGCTGGTCACTTAAGGGGAAAGCACAACCAAGCAGTGAGAACTCGAACGCTTAGGCTACACTGGCTGGTGTAGACCCCATCTCTGCAGCTCACTAATAATGACATTCATTTAGGCGAGTCCCGTAGGATTCTATGCTCAATTTTCACATCTAATAACTAGGAATGGAGGCACACACATATAGTCACAATTCTTGAAGAGTAAAAACAGGCAGATTAAGAAGTACAAGGCTTGATTTAGTATGTGAGACCTGCAGTATGTGAGACCGGAAGCCAAAGTAATGCTTTAGTAATAACAACAGATAAAAATTTAGATTGAGGTCATGCTATCTATGTGATAGGGTTGATACTAAGATTAAATACTATATTCAAATACTTTGACGATTCTCTAATTTACACTAATGCAAAATCATTATTTTTTAACTTTCCATATATTTATTTAGTAATGCTGGGGATGGAACTAGGGCCCTGGAACATCCTGGGGATGTGTTCTACCCAGCCATGAAAATTGTTATCATTACTGTTCTTCACAATGCTTTTGTTAACATTTACACCTCATTCTCACAGATTTGATCAATGAAAAGACAAACTCCACACCACACAACAGCCACTACAAAGCAGGTAAAGGAAGTGTTCATTGAAGGAAACAGAATGTGTCTACTGATTCATTAGTAAGGAAATCCTAATGGCTCTTGTATTGAGTTGTGCATGTACAGGGTATGGATGTGTTCATGAGAGTGTGTAGGCATGCACACATGCATGCATGCGGCTATAGGCCAGAAGACCAGTGCCACATGTCTTTGTTGATTGCTCTAGACTTTAGTTTTTTAGACAGGGTCTCTCACTGAACCTAGAAAAGGAGAGGACCAACAAGGGGTGGGCCAACACACACTTTATGAAGCTCCACTTTTCAACTCAACAAACTCTACATTCTTACTTTGGGAAGGAGGGAACCAGCTCCCTCTTTTAAACTTCTACTGACTAAATTTTCTGTGTATGTGAGGATCTGTCTGCATGTATGACTGAGCACCACAAAGATGCACGTTACCCATGGAGGCAAGAAGAGGGCATCACATCCCCTCAAACTGGACTTACACATGGTTGTGAGACACCTTGTGGTGCTGGGAATTGAACCTGGATCCTCTACAAGAGCAGCTGGTTCTCTTAACCACCAAGCTATCTCTGATTCTATTTATAGACCCATCTACTTATTTCTTTCATTTATACGTTGATTTTGTTTTGTTTTATTTTCTTTGGAACAAGGCCTCACCCTGTAGACTAAGCTAGCCTGGAACTCAGGATGGATCTGAGGGTGATGTTGAACTCATAGCAATCTTCCTGCCTCAGCCAGCCTTCTCAGTGAAGCAATGACAGGATCAGCCACCATCCCAGCTTCAGCTACCACTGGAGAGACGGCACTGTCCTTTAATTCAGAGTGAAGAAAGCCCACAGTATAGAGGACGCATCCCCAACTCACGGAGGACAGGCCTTACCCACTTCAACGAAGTTCCTGTAGGTCTCCAACATCATGTCCCTGTATAAAACCTTCTGAGTAGCATCCAGGCAGGCCCACTCCTCCTGAGAGAAGTCAACGGCCACATCCCTAAATGTCACTGACCCCTGAGAGAGCAAACACAAGAAGAGTGAAATTGGGGAAGCTTTCAAGATGGAAAACCAGAAGGGAAAGGACTCAAGTGTGGGAAGGGAGCCGTAAGGAAATGCTCAAGGCACCTGACTGCACGAGCTCCCCATAAACAACGACTGTGCCCACCCTACACAGCCAATAACTGTGCCTCTCTACTCCATGCTGTAGGTCCTTGAGTTTATTATACTTTAAGGGTCAATGATTTGTGAAGAATGATACCCCAGACTCAAACAGTACGCAACAACAAAGAGTTTATTCTGCAGAGAACCTGCATGCAGAGGTCTACCATACTTTGGGATGGAAGACAGAAGTATGGAATTTGCAGGGTCAATTTAAAGCTTCTTAGGGTAGGAGTAAGTGACTTTTACCTTTGTTTCCCTTGATTGGTTGGCTCTATCTCCAGGGGTATCGTTGCCTTTGTGATCAGTTAAGGCTCTAGGGGATTTGGGGGACTTTTGCTGATTAATTATACTTGCCTAAAGCTAGGTGGTAGGGCGGCTTCCTGATGGACTGCTCAAGAGGGGTGGTCATCCCTGAAATTGGCTTGTTTTGGACTTTTCTGTTCTAGAAAACAGAAACTTAGGCCTAGTGTCTCAAACTGCCAGTTTGCAGCCTGTCAAGGAGTCAGCCTGGATCTGGCTAACTCTGTCCTCTCAATACTATCACTTGGTATCATTAAGATTTTTTTGTCATGAGAATGACTTTTTACATACCATGTATATAAAATATGTATGAGTACATATTATGTGCATATTAGGTTTAACCATTTTTTTTCCTTACCATGAAGGAAAACAAAACTTTCCAGGTGACAATGTGTCTCAGGTCTTGCCCGACTCTGGAGACTGCAGTCACCTCCCTGTCACAGCCTGGATGACCTTTCCCTCTGAGACCTGAACTCTCTCCTAAAGCCTCCTCAGGGAGGTCACCTCACATACACACACAGGGGACACTCACTCACATACTGGGTCATCAGCCTGACAACACCACAGATGCAGTCAGGTTTCCCAGGGCAGTCACATGAGACCCTCACCTCAAAGCTCTGAAGCCCCAAGGCCCCCGTTTCCCTGTGGGACTGACACCTCCACTGCAGGGACAGTCCTCCCTGACCACAGACCAAGCGGAGAGCACATGTGGAGGAATGCATTCAAAGACAACCCCAGTACCAGCTGGGAAGGGGCAGAGACAGGAAGTGCTCAGACCTGCCAACCCTCAACCCTGGGCCAGGGGATTCTGGGTCATTGAAAAGTTTCAAGGAGTCAGCTAACCTGAAAGCCACCCTAGGTCAAAGAGAGAAATGTCAACTTACACAGACCATGTGCTGAGAATTAGAGCTGGCCATTCTTCTTCTTCAGGTTTCCTCTCCTGGGGGACAAAAAGAAAGCCTTTCATTGGATTGTGACTTGATGTTCCAGGCTGACTCCTGTCACTGTGATTTCAACAACTCCACTTATTTCTCAAGCATCCCCTCTCACTCTCTCTCCTCCCACACACAAATTAGAAGCACATAGGAGTCTACACAAAGCTGATCCTCTCCTAACCCCACACAACCCACTGCAAAGGGGTCAGTGTGGGAGTGCAGGGCACAAACATGCCTGCCTTGAACTTCCTCCAGAAGATGCCAGCAGAAGGGGTCCCATCTTCCACCCTGAGATCCAGCTAGCCCTGCACCTGGGCCGCCCCTCCTACTGGGAGCAGATCTTCCTATGGAGCCCCACCTGTCAAGGCTCACAGGGGCTTACAGCATCCAAATGGCAGCACCTCCTTTGTAAACTCAGGTCTGAAGCACAGCAAGGCTGGAGGGGCTGCAGCTGCAATGCTCAGGCAGGGTCCAGCACTCTGTACCCACTTTTAGTAAATGGCACTAGGCCCCATGGAACATGGTCCTGAATACCTTCGCTCATCTATGATTAACACTTACGTTGTTTCAATTAAGCCATAATCCTTTATGAAGATAATTAGCTATAAAATCTCCTGTCACAGGAGGTGAGTATGTGTTTCCACCTTTCCATATTATGGGATATTTTGAACAGAATAATACTAAATTCGTTCAGGGGTCCTAGGCCTTTTGATCCTAGAACTGGGTTTCTCAGCCTCAGCATGGCTGACACGACTGTCCTGTCTTGGGCTGTGTGAGGACTCTCTTGTGCTCTGTACTCCACTCAGCAGCACTGACCCTCTACTCACAAGCTCTGAGCAGCAACACACAACCCTCAGACCTCCCTAGGATGCTGCACCAGGGAGCAGCCATCACCAAGTGGGGATCCAGTGCTCTAGTCAACAGGTCCAAGCCTTGCTTCAATACACACTGCGATTGTTTGTTTCTGAGACGTCTCTTCTATATCTCAGGCTGGCCCTGAACTCCTAAAGCTCCTTCCTCCCTCCCCCATGCTGAGATTACAGCCATGCACCAGCATGGGCACCTCTCAAGTACACATCTGACAATCTTATCAAATCATATATTTTCATTTCCCCACAATATTTACATACATTTTCCTTCTTTCGCTATCCTGCCTCGGCATACACCAGGCTAGCCAGCCTGCCAGGGATTCTCTTGTCTCCACCCCCACCCTCTTGACAAAGGAGGAACTGCAGACATTGCATCTGGTGCTACACAGTTCCATGCTTGCATGTAGCGCACCCACTGAGCCATCTCCAGCACACACATTTATGTATTTTCTGATATTTATAATGTTTATACATTTTTACACACTTCCAAGAGACATTCACACTCTCACTTTCATCCCAGCACCACGTCCATAGCAGTGACATGGGCCCCACCAACAGATGAACGGACAAGCACATGGAGGACGAGGTTCACACACAGTGAACCATTTAATACAATACAGATGCACACGGAGACTAACACATGCAATAAGCTAAAGACAGAAAGATAAAAGCTGGGGCCTGGGGATGGCTCAGAGGCTGAGAGCTGCTACGGCTTTTCTAGAGGAGTTCAATATCCTGACAGCTCACAGTGCCTGTCACTCCAGCTCCAGGGGATCCTGTACTTCAGGTCTCTGAGGGCACCTGTGCTCATGTACACACAACTCCCCACACACAATTATGAAGAAAACTAATTAATCTTTAAATAACAGACAAATACTCATGACCTCAGTCATGTAGACTCTGAAGCTGTTTTCTCCTAGGAACAGTAAGATGCTGGTTACTGGGGTCTGAGTGGCGGGGGCTGGATGTGCAGCATCGTGGTTGACAGCGGGGATGTAGACCCATAAGGAAGAGAGCTGGGAAGAAGCTGATCAAAGACTACAACATTTCAGGCACACAACAGAAGCTGAAGAGCTACATCGTGAGACTTGGTGACTGCCATGGACCAGCCTCGGGTTGGAGAGGGGTTCTGAGGAAGGGACGTCTGGAAGCGGTAAACCAAAGAATTCCAAGTCAAATAGTAGGTTGGGTCAAAGCTGGCAGCCTAAGCTCTCCTCAAGACGGCTCTGTAGCACGCTTCCGCTCTGCTCTGCTTCCTAGAGATTCTCAGATAGCACTCGAGCTGTCTCTCTCTATATTCTGGGTGAGACAGATCTCCAACAAGTTCTCTCTTGCTGTTCTAGAAAATTTCTCTGAATATCTCAGCTCTGGCAGATCATAAACCTGGTCTTTTATTTAACATATCAATTCAGTCATTTACACCAGGTCCCCTTTTGATTATCCTATGAATCAGCATCAAGTGACTCACCACCCCAGCCCCTTTATTAATTCTTAGGAGACCACGCACACACTCTTCTTTTTAATGTTTAATGTTGCAAAAGAATTGAGAGACCAGCTTTCCGCTGTGAAGCACAGAAGATGAACTGGCTAGGTGGGACCCATCCTGAAATTACCATCTCTATTACTCCTGGGCCTAAATTAGCTTCGTCCCAGGCTGACCTTGAACTCAGGAATCCGTCTCCCCTTTAATGCACAAACGAAAAACTTAGCTGGGTGGGATCTCCTGCAATTGGCACTCCCTAAGCCTCTTCATTTCCTTCTAAGTGTTTTCCTGACAAGTTGGTTCCTAGTGTAACTGCCTTGGCCCCTCATATAATTCATATTGCATCCTTAGTTTTGAGAAATTCGGTGTTTTTGAATCCATGTTTTTAGAGTTCTTTTCCACAGCCTTAAGTGCTGTCCTGAAGGTCCCATTTTGCGGAGACATTAGCCACACTTCGACTCATGCAGTCTTTGATTATCATGGAGTTGTTAACATTAAAAGGGAGGGCAGTCCTTAAAAGAGGAAATGGACATGATTATATAAACAAGCTTCAGGCCTGTAGCAGCGAGCCACACCAGTGGCCCTCAACCTCGGGCCCTGTCCCGGGGGCAATAACTATGTAAAGAACCCAAAACGGCCTCAGAGAGCAACAACTGAAGCACACCAGGCCCTTAGTGTATGGCGGCTCTGCACTGGCAGGCTTCATTCACCACAGGCATCCTAAGGTTCATGACAGGCCTAGAGAGCCAGAAGGGACAGAACCCAGGCTCCAACCCGGACACCACAGATCCACATCCCACGGTCAACCACGGCACTGCTCACCTGGATCTGGCCAATGTGACCTATCACACACACACACACACACACACACACACGCACGCACACGCGCACGCACGCACGCACGCACGCACACACACACACACACACACACACACACGCACGCACGCACGCACGTCCTCAAAGATGCCAAATTCAGTGCTATCACTTTCCCACTCCCCAAATCCTCCCTGGTGAACAGATAGAGCCTACATTCTTCCCTTCCTTTGAAAGAAGGCCTGTAAAGATCAAAGGCCATCTGATGTATGACACCATCAAAATACGAACTGATTTAGCTG
The DNA here is from genome assembly GCA_019843815.1 of Montemys delectorum. Lineage (NCBI taxonomy): Eukaryota > Metazoa > Chordata > Mammalia > Rodentia > Muridae > Montemys > Montemys delectorum. The sequence continues at coordinate 12,143 of JADRCD010146821.1, read as the reverse complement.
AAAGCCCTAACGCTACCCTCTGGAGACTCCTGTTTACAACATCTTGGGGAAAGGAAGAGATTGTAGGGAGAAGACGTCAAGGATCACTGAAACTGAGTGGAAGGGCGGGGGCGATGCAAGGGACACAATGGTGGAGGTATCAGTTTGCCTGTCCCTCCTTCAGTTACTGACAATTCTATATTCTAAAACTAAAATCTCATTTTTCAAACAAATACAGAAAACTCACTCTTGAATCCACATCCTTCTCCAGCCCTCCTTTGGAACGGCCGACTAGGGGAGCTTGAGGAAGCATGAGATCCCAGACTACATCCGAGAGCATCCCCAGTGAGCACTTTCCTTCAGTTCCCTCACCACGCACCAAGGCTAGAGCTCTGACAAAGTCAGGGGACTCCACAAGTACCTTCCCTCCTAGGCGACACTCCCGTTCTTAAATTACAGTCCTAAGCTCAAGTCTGAACCTCAGGGAAAGCTTCCCTTCAGACTCCGCACTTTACCTCCCCTTCCTGAAGCTTGGTCCTCTGCTTCAGCCCCTGTGTCCCTGAGAGAAAGCAGGAGCAGAAAGCGACAAGCACAGAGACACACATAATGCAGAGAGCTCACGGTGTGTATACAGACAGACACACGCGGGGACACGGGGACACACACACACACACACACACACACACACACACACCATCCAGCCACCCCACCCCACCGCCCGTACACGCCCCTCTCAGCCCGCTGGCTCCGGCCTTACTCAGTGGAAACCAAAAGCCTATGCGCTACTTCCTGCGCGGTGGTCCTGGAATATACAGTTGTCCCAAGCAAAGCCCAGGCAGGAGAAGCCCGGCGCTTCCCGGAGATCCCGGCATGCAACTTGGGCCAGCCCATCCGAAAACTGAGCCCAGTGGCTTGTGGGAGTTCCCACGGGGGTGCGCGCTTAAAGGGGAGGCTCCCTCCTTTGAGCAAGAGGCACTTCCGGTTCTGCACGCACCTGACTTTTTTTTCCCCTGTAGAGAAGATAGAGAGGTTTAAGTTCCCTGCTTTAGATAGAAAATGTGACTGAGGACCACATTGCTATGGATCAACAGAACTGTGTCCGTTACACAGGCTAGAAGATCCTCCTAATAAAACTAATCGCCTTAAAAGTACTGTAAATGATCTAAACGCTAAAGCTTGTCACATTAGATTTGAAAAGTCAGACCCAGCTATGTGTGAACTACTGAAAATATATTAGAGGTAAATATTCTAGCAGATTCAAAGTGACCATCCTCACATAATCAAAAGAAGACTAAATTTGATTTTAAAGTGGAGGCAGATTTTGGGCCAAAGAACATTGCCAGTGATAATAAAGAGGTCAAGTCATCAAATGACAATAAACATGGCTGAGCGTGGTAGCATATGCCTTCTATCCCAGTGATGGGGAGGCACAGCCAGCTGCATGTCTGTGAGAAGAGGCCACCGAGGGCTTCACAGTGAAACCCTAAGAACTAAAAATACACTCAGATTATGGTGGCACATGCCCTGAATCACCGCCATAGTGAGGTAGAGGAGGCATCTGAAAAAAAATAAATAATTAAACAAACAAAAATAAACTCAGAGTACACTCCTACTGTCTTGAAAAGACTAAATACGCTGAAAATCAGAGGATACTCCTGTCTCAAGCAAATAAATAAGTACATAAATACATGAATAAACAAAATAAAGTCAGAGGATACTCGAATAGCACATCTTTAAACATGAAGAGGAGGAAACCCTGCTAGAGCAATAGGGAATGACAGCAAAATCCACCACCACATTCAAATGTTTTCAATCTCAAAAACTGATAGAACGACGCCCCCCCACCAAAGCGACAGAGCATAGCTAACTTGAACAGCATCTCAACTATAAACAAAGTCAATAAAAATGGAGACACTTAAGCTTTAATGTCATGAGGAGGCCTTGAAGGGAAAAATGTTCTTGTACACACACCTGTGGGAGAAATGCCCGTTACCTGGAGGTGTTTTTGTTTAAAGCTTCCTCTTCTTCTTCTTCTTCTTCTTCTTCTTCTTCTTCTTCTTCTTCTTCTTCTTCTTCTTCTTCTTCTTCTTCTTCTTTATGCTTTTTTGGGGTAGGGGGAGCCAATACCTTTATATTTTTTACTGCACTTTTAAAAATTAAAGACTCCTTCTATTTTAAGATATCTGATTTTAAGATGTCTGATTACTAGACACTGTAGGCAAGGAGTCCCCAGCCAGCCAGACCCAGGCGGCTGCCTCTGCAAAGCTCTCTGTTCTGTGTTGTTGTTCCGCTGGCTTCCGGGTCGTTTATAAACATGCTTAGTCTTCTGTCATGACAGCGCATCCCGGTCCTCCTTTCTCTCCAGTGTGATTCTGGTTGGTCTGCTCCATCTTTCCTGTGTCACAGTTCTTTTCTTACTGCTTCCCCTTATCCCTCATGGAAATAAAATCAGATAATTGCCCTCTGTTTTCTCCGCAGGTGCCGTGTGGGGCTGAATACGTAACTAGAGAGATTACTGTCCACCAGAAGTGTTTCCTTAGCTACAGTAACTTGAGTTGCTCCTGGATTCTGCAGGCCACATCCCCAGTCTCAGCTCTCAGCTCTTTCTGCCTCTGTCTCCTGCTCTGTGTGTGCATAGCTTCATCCTCCTCATACAAAGATGCTTCTGTCTCTCTTTTCCAATACTCTTCTGCCCTTCTCTCCTGCTTCTAAAGGCGATGGTAGCCATGTGTTGGGAAATCCCTGCATTCCCTTCCCCTTCCTGATGGATCCTCACTTCACACCCACCCTCTTCTAGGTCTACGCTGTGAGTGAGCCCCCTCCACAGGGAACATTGATTTCCATACTTCCTTCCTATTCTTATGTGGCGTTTTGGTTGCTGTTGTTCATTTTGTTTTTGTTTGGCTTTGGATTTAGTCTTTTCTAGATAAGATTTCTCTGTGTGGCCTTGGCTGTCTTTTGTGTTCCTCTGCAGACCAGGCTGGCCTCGAACTCTGAGATCTGCTGCCTCTGCCTCTTGAGTGCTGGGATTAAATGTCTGTGCCACCATAACTGGCTAAATCTTATATTTTAAGTATGTCAGACAGGAATCTACTGAATATGAAGTATGCCCTATTGTAATTAGTGAGCCTGGGTCGCTGCCTTCCCTCCCCATTAATGCTAAACTCTCTTTAAACCCCATGAAGTCATGGATGGCCTGTAACTACAACATTCCTGAGTGAGTGTTGCTCACTCCCTTCTCCTTTCATTGTTCATGTGTGTGTGCTGTGCATTTTTGCATGTATGTGTGGGAGTGTTGTAAATATAGATGTGCAAAAGCAAAAGACCAATAAGAAAGAAAATATTCCAAACAATGCAAAATAAAATGAAAATGTCACAAGAATGCAATTGAGATCATTTTGTGTTGGCCAGCTACTTCTGGGCATGGAGTCTGCCCTGAGGTGTGGTTGATATACCCAGCAAGACAATATTGGGAAAAAAAACAATTTTTCCATTGCCAGTACATATTAATAACAGAGTTCACTTGTTAGGGGTCAGAGCCCAGGCCGCTTTCCCCGCTCACTGTTGAGACTTTGTCTGACTTGAACCTGTGCAGGCTTTGTGGCTGTATGGACTCTGAGAGTTCGTGGGCACCAGTCCTGTTGTGTCTGGAATGCATGGTTTCCTTGGAGACACCCATCCCCTCTGGCTCTTACACTCTGCCCCCTCTCCTCTGTAGACCCTTAGCCCTCAGGATTTCTTGGGGTTTTGTTTAGCTTTTGTTTCCCAGGCTAGCCTGGAACTCATTACCCATAACCCAGGCTTGCCTTAAATGTCTGGCAATTCTCCTCCTCAGCCTCTCTTATTCTGTAATTACAGGCAAAAGCCTCTAAACTTACCTTCAATCCTCAAAGGAAAGGACTCTTTGAATTGCAAGCATCCAAACTTTTCTTCTAGACATTAGAGCCACCAGAGCCATTGTTGCTGCCGCTGGAACAAAGTCAGAGTCAGGTGCTTCATGTGGGGCCCCTCACAGTTTAACTGTCAGTGTTCTGTGTCCTGACCCTGTAGGGAGGACAGGGCAACTTTTCTTCCAGTCACTTCTGGCAGCATCCTGGGACAGGCTCTGCAAACTCAGTCAGTTTGGACCATTGGAAGGCTGGGGGAAGTTGTCAGGAGGCTTTTCTTGCAGACCTTGTCACTGAGGCAGGACGAGCACAATGATCATTGCTCTACAGACAAAGTGAGGGAAGCAAAACCTATCACTCAGGGCTCCTCCTTCCCTCCAGTCATGAGTGTGGGAGACTCAAGGTCTATCTTCAATTAATCTTTTCTACAACATTGTCAACTAAATAGCTTGATGGTGTTTCATAATAGTTTGGACTTGCGGCTAGTAAGGGCTTTAGGTAACGTGATGAATATTAAATTTAAAAAAAATCAGTTGCTGTTATAAGTAGGACCATTATTTGTATTAAGTTATAATGAGAGTCCTAGAAAAGAAATATAAAAAGAGCCATTTGAAAAAGTTTTGTTACAGATATGACACAATTATATTTCCCTGGAATCACCAGGGCCCCATGTAACACCTAGGGCTATGCTCTGATGCCAACTCGTTAGGGAGAATCAGTGTGCATACCTGTAGTGAATTTTAACACAGATCGTCACATACTTGAGAGCAGAAAATGTCCAAGACACAGATGCCAAGCTGATATCTATTCATTAATAATTACATATTAGAAGCTTGGAATACCATATAAAATAATTTCTTTATACTGAATGAGATAATGCCTTCTCTCTCTCTCTCTCTCTCTCTCTCTCTCTCTCTCTCTCTCTCTCTTTGGTTTGTTTGGTTTGGTTTTCGAGACAGTTTCTCTGTGTAGCCCTGGCTGTCCTGGGACTCACTCTGTAGACCAGGCTGGCCTCAAACTCAGAAATTCTCCTGCCTCTGCCTCCCAAGTGCTGGGACTAAAGGAATGCGCCACCACTGCCCAGCTTATATTGTGCAAGCTTTGTCTATAACAGAGGATGGGCTCTCTTGTGGAACTTTCTGTTTTCTTTGGAGGCTCAGTTGAGTCTTGCGATGTTTTTCTGGGAACTGTCTTATGAGAGGATATTTTGCTAAGAACAGACACATGGTGTTTTTCTGGAGGAAAAAGGACATATGACGCTTGCTAGAAAGGAAGCTGGAGAGAATACATTTTGTTTGGAAAGGATATAAACATAGCCCAATGGAGAGTGGATGATGCTGGATGGTATTGCCTTGTCATTCTTTGCTGGTCATCATTTGTTGTGACTTCATAGACAGAAATGCACCAAAAAATTTCTAGTGGTGATTCCAAGGCTTCTGGCCACTTCCCTGGACTCGGTCAGAATAGCAGAGCGTTGTGGTTTCTTCTGGATTGACCCACTGTTGCTGATCTGTGAATAGTGTTTAAGAGTCCTGCCACTGCTGATTTGTGAATGGTGCTTGTGAGTAGATCGAGCTGCTGCTGATGATTCGTGAGAACTGAGCTGCTGGTATTCTCACAACATAGACTGCATTTACTCCAAAGAACTATTTCTAAACAGGTCCACATCCTCCTTTGCTCTATTAACCTTTCCTTTCCACTACATCTACTGGGGGTGGTGGGATAGAAGGGAGGTTAAAACATTAAAGGACCCTTATTTAAAGTAGGTTTTGAAAAATCTAAGCCTACAGAGCTCTTGTGAGCCTTCTATGACTAGTTCCCTTGCCAGAGGCCCATCATTTGTCTGGCCAAAGGCATGTATAAAAGTAAACATCATGCCGGGCAGTGGTGGCGCACGCCTTTAATCCCAGCACTTGGGAAGCAGAGGCAGGTGGATTTCTGAGTTCAAGGCCAGCCTGGTCTACAGAATGAGTTCCAGGACAGCCAAGGCTACACAGAGAAACCCTGTCTAGAAAAACCAAAAAAAAAAAAAAAAAAAAAAAAAAGAGTAAACATCACACAAAATCCATTCAATAAACTATGGTCACTAACGTTTAAAGATTAAAATTTAAGGCTTTTAACTTAAGATTTGAGATCTTTAAAATTCAGGAAAATTTTAGTTATGACCCCAAAAAAATGTTCCTGCAAGGTAACAGGGTATTTAGAAGTACCTGAGAAATAATAAAAAATTCTGAAGTAAAAAAAAAAAAATGGGTTTTCCCATGTAAGCGGGAAAACTTATACCCAAATGATAGTATAAATAAAACAAATTATAAACAATATCAAAGCATTAGAGTTTCATGGAGGAAGAACTTTTTAAAGGCTTTTTTCTGTATTTTGAAGGCAGTTTGATGTAACAGATTTTTAGGCTGTCTCAGAAATAATTTTAAGTGAAAACTTCTAAAGAATCCAATTCTTACTTATTGCATTTGGTTTATCCCCTTTTGGGCATCCAAGAGAGTTTAAGAAACATGCAATAATGCTTGGGTTTGTTTGGACGCAATACTATCTGTCCAGAAGAAATATTTAAAATACTTTCTTGACTCCAATTTATTCCTATTGCCCATTTTAAATGTTTCAAGCCTATTTATGTTGTTATTTTTCAAATTTTTGTTATGTTGTACAAAAATAGGAATTTCAAAATGAAGTTTTATTAATAAAAGGTAAAATTCTTTTTGTTGTTTTTTTTTTTTTTTCTAGACAACGTTTCTCTGTGTACCCCTGGCTGTCCTGGAACTCACTCTGTAGACCAGGCTGGCCTCCAGTTCAGAAATCCGCCTGCCTCTGCCTCCCAAGGGCTGGGATTCAAGGCGTGCGCCACCACTGCCCAGTGAGAAAAATTCTTATTTTGGTAAGGTTGCTAGCACATTATTTGTTTGAAGCATAACTTGATTGGGGAGCCATATATTAAGTGTACCTACACTAGGTTAGTTTTTAGTTTCTTGTTTATAGACAGTATTTATAAAAAAGTCAAAGTTTGTCCTTTTAAAGCAATTTCATTAGTACTTATCATGACTGCCTGTCAGACACGACCCAAAAGCTCTTCTTAAAGCAGTTTATTCAGGAACCTTGAACATTCTTCTGACCCCGAGGGGAACACCCCAGGCCCTTAAATGCCCATCCTGAGCCTATCTCAGTAGGCCACATGGTGCATGCAGATAAGTTGCCAAACGCGGAAGCAAGCCAGGCAAACAAGCACAGCCAAATAAGGAGTTGTTTATCACTCAAGCGCCCCAGCAAGGAGCGGAAGCCGGTGCCATCTTAGGGCGAGATTCAGACAGCTCTCTACAACTGCCAGCATAGTTCTGAGCACATTAAGGAATTTAATGTCTTAATTATCTTTAACAGTTTACAACAAGCTAGTAGTTTCCTAAGATTTTATTGGCCTTTAGAGTTTCATCCCTGTTAAGTTCAAGATTCACATTTTTGAACTGAAGATCCCTTAGCATTAAAATAAAAACATTAAATCAAAACACAGTCTCAGAGACAAAGTGGCAACTCATATATCTTTAAGTCAGTTTCTGCTAGCCTGAATAGACCTCAGGAATTTATAGATCTTATTTAAGATTGATTTTCATGCAAAGGATAGTATAGTGCAAGAGGCCAGAGTTCAATAGACAGATATTCCAAGTGACAGAGTGGACCATGTTCAGGGTCACCAGAATAGGTATCCTGGTGTGGGATTCAGTCTAAGCAGATGAGGAGAATATCTACCCAGATATTCTGTGGAAACCCAAATTAAGGATGTCAAAACCATTCATGTGGGTGGACTAAAGGGTGATGTAAAACCCAAGCAATGGGAAGAGAGAAAACTTGTGAGTTAGGGTGTGGCAGGAAAGGCTAAGTTTGGGGTTTGTTTTGTTTCATTGTTACAGGAAACTGGTCCAGAAATTAAGATATACAGCCGATGGAAACCAGGCTTCTGTGGCCTAGCAAGAAATTATACACAAAAAGGAGCAGTCACGAATGAGCCTTGTGATGTCAGAACAGCCCGGCTCATGGATGTCTATATGAGTAGATAGTAATGTATCAGTAACAGGTCGACAGAACAGCAAGCTGGGTCTTTAGCCCACAGGTCTACAGCTGGCTTGGCTTCTGCTTGATGCCTTCTTGCTCAGCAGGAGTCGCAATGCTTGATATTCCAAAGAAAAAGGCCAAATGGCCGATCAATGTTGGGGGCAAAGTTGTGAGGGCAAATCCAAGGGCCATGTTTTAGTTTGTGGTCTGGGTGCCATATTGAAATGTACTTTCCCTTCTTTCCACTATACAGGTATGCACGAGGCGGGATGTGCACTATGATTCTTAAAAAGTCTGTGAGATTGAAAAGCATCAGAAGAGGCACATTTAGCCAAACTGCTAGTACACTCCCACCAAGAAGTCTCAGGGATTCTGTAACATTGCTGTTGCCCAGATGAGCTAGCTGGCAACACAGACCAGTGGGCAGCAGAATAAAAGGAAATAAGGAATAAAAGGAAACACCTAGATTAAAGGTATTAAGTATTAGACAAGATTAAGCCCCTTATAACTCTCAAGTGTTAATTTGGGCTCTTCAGCCACAAATGAGTTCTCTCCATTAATAGGATGGCAGTCTGATTAGTTCCTATCCCTATGTTGTATGGGAGTCAAGGGCTAAGCATAACTAGCAATTCTGTCTGATTACTGGCTGGAAACAATTAACTAAGTGGTGGAAGAACATTTCCGAGAGTGGAAAAGAGGGATGAGGGTCCCTCAAGCTTTCTGGAAAGTGGCAGGCAGGACTCTGGATCCAGGTGTGTTAGGTGAAGTAGTTTCCTTATAGGAGACAGTTGGCCAGGGCTTTATATGTGTTGGAGAACTCTGTTTGGATCTAAAGGTCTGGAGAACAAGAAGAGGGGGCAGTTTATTCTGGATAGTAAATCTATTTCAAAGATCTCTTCTTGTGGCATAGAGCTTGAGTACCCATGTTTTCCCTGTTTCCTATGGCCAGAACTTTTTGTGGTGTTCTTGGAAGTGGAACATAGCACTTTGAAAGGCGAGGCAAATAGCTTCTAAGAGGACCAAGACTTTGTTTCCTTTTAATGTCCTTTCCCACTATGATTGAGAAAACCTCTTTGTCTATACATATCATATATATGTATGGTAGTAAGGGTATAGTAACTGTCTATGGTAGTGGACTTTCCTTTTCCCCGTCTGAATGCCTGGGTCAGATCAATTACCTCTGCTCTCTGGGCTGAGGTACCTCACCTTAAGACTGAGGCCCTACTCACTTGAGCTAAAAATAACTATTCAAGGCCCCACATACCAGTTTCATTTTTAGTGTAGCTGCTCCCACTTTCATAGAATACTGCAAGATCTTTCAGGGGGATATCACCTTGAGAGAGTCATGCATGAGAACCTGTAGGTCCTCATCAGGCAAAAAGATAGCAGGATTGATGCCACTGGGTTTCTCAGATTGGACACAAGGGTGGTCCATGAGTAGGGCTCAGGCAGGCATTAGCCAGCATCCTGGGGTCCTCAGAGAAAGACATCAACCAGTTGGGGTGCTGTGAGTATAAAATACAGACCCAGAATGAACTCTTTCATTGTTTATTTATTTTTAATTAAATTAGTATTTCCCAACACAGCTGTAAGACAGGTAGGTCATCCTACGGCTACTGAGTCTAGTTGTTTGGACAGCTATGTCATAGGACATTTCCATGGCACCAAAGCCTGAGGTAAAATCCCTTTTGTATTGTGTTCCATGAACAAACAGATGAAAAGATTTTGAGGTCTCTGGAAGTGCTAGAGCTGGAGCTACAGTCCGCTGTTTCTAAAGCCTCAAATGCCTCTTGTTTAGTCTCTATCCAGATTAGGCAACCAGTATGTGATTTGTTCTGGCATATAAAACTGGTGCCATTTTCACAAACTCTGGTATCCTGAGTCAGAAATATATAGATGAACCTGGGAACTCTCAGACATGTCTCTTGGTCTTTGGTGTTCTGATATGAAAGGTGGCAATAATCTTATTCTAAGACGGTGTCCTTTTGCTTCCCCTCATCAGGTAGCCTCTGATGTATAAAGTAGGGCTTTCTGAGCCAACGTTGTGTAGCCCAAGTTCTTTAACTCTTGCAGTAGTCCCTCGGGTCTTTAAATCTATGATAGATTTAGAGGCTAGGAGGAGGTTATCTACATATTGTGTGAGTATGGTCCCTTCAACCTCTGATGAAAGGACAAGAGGTCAGCACTTAAGAGTCTCATCAAAGAAGATTGGATTTTTTTTATGTTTTTATTTTTTTTAAAAAAACTTTTATTGCATTATGATGAGAAAAGTTACATGATTTCAATTTATCTGCATTTGTTAACGTTTAAAAGTTGTTTTATATAAAACAACAATCAATTTAACAGTCTTATGTAGATGCTTGTCTACAGCAATACTGAAAATACATATGTTTTTCTCAATATAAATTTTAAATAACTCCAAACGCATTAACTGTGTATTTCAAAATAATACATCACTACTAGCATTTTCTTAAATGAACATAAACATATAATGCCTTTTTCTTTGTTTGTTTGCTTTGTATTTAGTAGAGCTTAAAATCTTGGCTCTTACTGTGGTACAAGCCCAAAATAAGAACAATTTTTAGACATTGGACTTCATTGTAATAAGGCTGTACTTCAATGACCCTCACATCACCAAAGGATTTTACCTCCATCATAGCTAAGCTGAGAGTTGACAGTTCTGCTGTACCAAGGAATGAATTGTAGGCTCGATTTTTGGATACAGACTTCCTGCTATGGTCAAAGCTATTTGACTTGAGTGAGTGACTTTATTCTCAGCCCACAGAGAACAGGTTACATTCATTTAAGAAATGGTGTGTGTATTAAGATGGTCTATCCATAAAGTCATTCACCAATTGTTTCAATGAACAATGGTTCTGCTTGGAGAGTGGCACAGACATTAGGTGAGGGTAAGAATTTGGTTCATTGGCTGTGGTAATTTGGAAAAGCATTCATCTCAGAAAAAGAGTAACTTATATAGTCCTCTTCTTCAAACCTGATACAAGAGTTATAAACGTCAAGCAAAGCATTCAGTCTCACTCTTTGTTGTTCTCTTACAAGCAACCTCCCTAGTTAAAGATCTATGTTTCTTTTGGGTATATAACTATTTTTGAAATATATAAGCTGTTCTGAAAACCATAGTATAGTGTAAAGACATGAAATAAACAATACTACTAATAGAGAAGCTGAGATAGGAAAAGCAAGATTTCAAGACCCTTATGTTGTACACAGCAAGGCACTGTCACAAACAAACAAGCTGAAAGTGTATATAGATTGGACAATGTTGGACTTATTTCTCCAATTACCAAATTAGAGAGACCATTGGATGACAATCAACAAATTTCTAATTCCTCATATTATTGGATTTCAATGGATTAGGATATGTTGGTAATATTAATTTTCATATTAATATATTAAGACAAAGAAATTGTCAGTTCCTATTGTTTTTGTTGTAAGAGGTGGAATTAGGTTTGTGTGGATTTGTTGAAAGATTTCCTTCTTGCTTCTTCTAGGGTGTAGTTTTGCTCCTTATGTTGATGTTTTCCATCTATTATCCTTTGTAGGGCTGGATTTGTGGAAAGATATTGTGTCAATTTGGTTTTGTCATGAAATAGCTTGTTTTCTCCATCTATGGTAATTGAGAGTTTTGCTGGATATAGTAGCCTGGGTTGGCATTTGTATTCTTGTAGGGTCTGTATGACATCTGCCCAGGATCTTCTAGCTTTCATAGTCTCTGGTGAGAAGTCTGGTGTAATTCTGATAGGCTTGCCTTTATATGTTACTTGACCTTTTTCCCTTACTGCTTTTAAAATTCTTTCTTTGTTTAGTGCATTTGGTGTTTTGATTATTATGTGATGGGAGGAATTTCTTTTCTGGTCCAGTCTATTTGGAGTTCTGTAGGCTTCTTGTATGTTCATGGGCATCTCTTTCTTTAGGTTAGGGAAGTTTTCTTCTATAATTTTGTTAAAGATATTTACTGGCCCATTACATTGGGAATCTTCACTTTCTTCTATCCCTATTATCCTTAGGTTTGGTCTTCTCATTGAGTCCTGGATTTCCTGGATGTTTTGGGTTAGTGTGGAGCGCTGTTGCCGTGCCTTAAAGATGACGCTGGCCGAGCTGGACCCAGGGGCGTGTCCGCCAGTGGCCTGACTGTGTGAAGCATGGTATGGGTTCATGGGCGGTCCTACAAAAGGTATATAGTCAGACTCCTGGTGGGGC